>RCUC01146321.1:0-27357 GCA_003697995.1 Taxidea taxus jeffersonii | reverse complement strand
ACCTGCTGGATGACTTTGTCAAGTTCCCGCACCATCTGACTCTAAATATCTGTACCTGGAAAGATCAAAGGTGATAAAAGATGCAAGCGTGCTCTAGAAACTACCATGAGTATGCACGATACTTAGGATGTCCTTCTTTCCCCCTTATCTCCCCACGCCCACCCTCCCCCCAACTCCAAGACACATACCTTGGAAGGGCAATTTGGGCCAAGGAAACCCTTTCTGGGACAATTCAGTAAAAGCAAAAACCATAGTTGAAATGAATAATTCACAATGGCTCTGGTCATTGATAAAGCATACATACAAATACTCGGTGTTTCCATATTTGAAACTCCAACGCAAAAGAAATTCCTGAAAGAGAAGACAAATGCAATGAAGGTGAGCAATGCTGAGAGTTGCGTATTTACAAACCAACGATTCATGGGTGATTAGTAATTCCTTACAACCAACTGCCTGATGGCTTTCTGTGTACAACTCTTAGCTGCTCCCGAGCCACCCAAATCCAAAGGGGTCCTTGCTGATATGCAGAAACTCCCCATAGGTCAAAGTAGAGAGAATAACAGAAACTCCTCCTAAAGCCAATTTATCAAGCCCAAACAGGTGTGCCCGGAGTACTCATCAGTCACACCTAACTTGTAGGGCACTTCCAGCTCACAAAAACACTTGTAAGAGCATTTATTCATTCAACAATTAAATTTATTGCGGAATTACATGTGCGAGGTACATGGCCAGAGCTTTAGAAGCCTTCTTTTATTTACTCCTTATAGTAAACTTTTACAGCAGGGGCTATGATTATCCCCATCTTACACAAGAGGAAACTGAGACCTAGCTGAACTGAATGTCTTGCTCAGGGCCACACAGCTGGGAAGTGGCAGAGTGGGTATTCAAAGGCCTGTGGGACCCACTCCAACAATTCTGCACATCTCTTGCTGGGACAATAATATCACCCTATAGGTTTCTGATGCCTAAGCCATGATAAGCCTTTTCCTGGTTTTTTAAAAGATTTTATTTACTTATTTGAGAGAGAGTGAGACCATAAACTTGGGTGGAGAGACTGCAGAGGGAGAAGCAGACTCCCCGCTGAGCAGGGAGCCTGATACGGGGCTCGATCCCAGGACCCTGAGATCATGACCTGAGCTGAAGGCAGACGCTTAACTGACTGAGCCACACAAGTGCCCCCTGATTTTCTTTTTATGAGTTGTTTTTTCTTTTGTTTTTTTCTAATATACAGTTCACAGACTGATGGTCTAAGAGCTTCACAATTTTTGTTTTGTTTTGTTTTAGCCTATGTTTAAAAACCTGGAGAATTCACATTAGGAAAAATCCAAACTTCACCTTCTCATTGCCAATTAGATAATCCAGCATCTCTGGGGTCTCATTCCTCATTGCTCAGGGGGAACCAAGTCCCGGTCGATCCCTCTTAGAACAGGATGTGTACCAGGGTCTTGCTACAGTCTCTACTCTTCCCCCTTCTGTGGTACACCAGCCCCTCTCCCCATATCACTGATACCTCATGCCCTGCAGTCTTTGAATTTGTAACCCTCAGACTAATAAATTTACCACTCCTATACAATGTGATGACCTCATTTATATGGGAGTGCCCAGCATAATGAACAATAATAAAAATAGAAGGATTATGCCATATTTCCAGAAGAGTCTCCACATTCATCAGTCACCATCTCCTCCCCCAGACCCAGATGGTGTGTGGAAAACACTGAGGCTCAGAAGTCTAAAGAGACTTGTTCAAGGCCTCTCAGCCATCTGAAATGGGGGGTGTGTTGGGATTTTAACCCAAGACCCAAGTCTGGGTCTCCTTCCCATTCCCAGCTACTTCCCTCAGTTAGCAGTTGGGGTCCATCCCTTGGCCCCCTGCTGCAGCTCCCACTGCTCACAGATGGTTCTTCAGTAGGGTTTTCCCTGCCCTTAAGAAGGGCCATCTAGGGCAGAGGGACAAGACAGACAGCATCTTAGGTGTCACATCCTACAGGGGTGCTTGGCAGGAAGCCTAAGTACCATGTTTGCATAGGACCTAGTCTGGGGCAGGTATCTCAAATGTTCCAACACCCTCAGCAGTGGGAAGGAGGGAATAAAGTCCAGAAAAGACTATCACTGGCTTGGTCATACCCAAACCCCCTTTTCTACTTTCTCCTCCCCCTGACTAGGTTTGCACACCTTTCGTGACCCTTCTTTCCTGGTTTGTAGACTTAAGTCAAGACAAAGCTACTGTTTCCTTAAAAAATATTTTTTCACTTAAATATTAGTGTTTAAGAAGACAACTACAAAAAAAGGAAAAAAGGCAGTCTCTTGAAATTTGTATAAGTGTATTATAAAATATCTTATTAATACCATTGCTAGAAAATTTCCAGAATGTTCCATGCTAACACACGAATATATACTAATTACTCACTTTGGGAGTAAAGTATACCCTTAACAAAAATGCTTTAAGTTGTACATTGCTTGCCCTTTCCCTAGATTGCAAAAGACTTTTGTGAACTATGGAGAGGCCATGATGTACAGCCTGGAAACCTGCCCAAACGCCTGGCTGAGGACCCACTCGGTGTGGGGAAGGTAGTACTCATAAATGTTGTAGCAGTAGTGGTGGGAGTAGTAAGAACAATAATAATCCTCACCTGGTCTTCCATTATCCCTAGTTACAGGGTTAAATGAATACATTGTTATTACAAGCCGTCCAACAATACATCGCTTGGTCCCCAGTCCACTCTTCATCCAATAAGTAACAACTGATACCTAGTTAGTAAATATTCTTCTAGACTTTGTCTCTATATATACATGAATATACGTGTGTGTGTGTGTGTGTGTGTGAGAGAGAGAGAGAGAGAGAGGAAATACAAGTTTCATTTAACATTTTCTTGTACACTAAGTAGAATTTTGGTTTTGAAATTTGCTTTTTCATCTAATAATATGTCTCTGATTTCTTTCCACATAAAGATCTACCTGGTTATTTTTTTGTCATTTAATAGAAATATGGGATTTATTAGTCAACTATAATCACAATACAATGACTGTAGATTTCCCCTTCTGTATTCATCCCACCAAACGCAAAACAGGAGTGTGTCAGTCTGACTTTCTTCATGTGAGTCAGCATCTTGGGTCACTCCTTTGTCAGTGGAAGTCCCTTTCTCAGTATCACAGTTCAGAGTGACAGAATTTATATCTTCCTTCTCAGAAGTACACATCCCTGGCCATGGAATGACACACATCGAATGATCTGAACAACCAGGTGGTAGAAATTTTTCAGATCTTTTTAAAAGATTTTATTTATTTATTTGACAGAGAGGGAGATCACAAGTATGCAGAGAGGCAGGCAGAGAGAGGGGGAAGCAGGCTCCCTGCCCAGCAGAGAGCCCTATATGGGGCTCGATCCCAGGACCCCGAGATCATGACCTGAGCCGAAGGTAGAGGCTTAACCCACTGAGCCACCCAGGTGCCCCCAAAATTTTCAGATTTAAGCAAAAGTCCATCCAATGCTGCTTTTCTATGTAATACTGGTACATTGTGTCCAGTGTTCCTGAATAGGAGAGTCATCCCTACAAAGATATACAGGTGTTTCCCCACAATCTCAGCTGAGTGCACAGCATAGCCTAGGGGAGGTCCCCCAGTGGGACTTGGCCTCTGCCACTTCATGTCACTTTTATCAGTGCAACGGACATTATCATAGAATTTGTCCCCTGCCAAGCCTCTGTGAATGAAGAGCTTTGTCTCTTCCTGCCACCATCACATGAGGGGTGGAGGTTTTCCAAATGTGTCTATCTGTGACCAGGTTAGAGTTTCTGTGTCAAACACATGCAATTTCACACCCCAGATGGGCTGGGCACCTCTCTTTCCACCCACAAAGACATACAACTGGTTTCCAATGGCTGCATGATATGTGGAATGTTCTTGGGGTCAGTGGGGGACTGCTCACCTGTGGCATGGTCCCAAAGTCCTAGTTTCATGATTCGGAACTTGTAGGCAATTTCAGTTTCCTGACCTCCAAACACCCAGATGCTCTGAGGTGCACAAGAGGAAATGGAGCTGGCATGTTTGTAATGGGGCAAGAGGCCCTCCAGGGTGGCTAAATCCCACTGGTGTGTTCCCAGACCAGTGGTGTGCACAGCGGAGAAGCTCTTGCTTGGATCTGCTCCCCCAACAATGAAGACCTTCCCTCTCTTGGCATTACCAACTGTGGGTAAATATGAGCAGCTGTGGCCAATGTGAGCACAGGGGCTGTCTTGGGGGAAGGGGGTGGTGCGCGGTATGGTCAAGGTGTACCATGTTGCTTTCCTGGGCATGTCTCCAGGCTCCAAGACTGGCAGCAGCTTCATGGTGTCCTATGGCAGCTTAGGATGGTCCTGGCTTACGTGATTATTTTTTAAGGCTCACGATGTTCCTCAGTGGAGACATGTGCCATCGTTTCATTTAAGTCTTCCTTAATGGTGAACATTCAGGTTTATCCTTGTTGGTAAAAAGTGCCTGTTATACAAGATGATTTCTGTGTCATAGCTCCTCTGATTATCTCCTTGACTTTGTAGATAGGCAGGGAGGGTCTTGTCCTGGAAATATGAGATGACCAAGGCTCAAAAGGAAAAAAATAACATGTCCACGAACAGATACCGATAGTGGTTGCACTGAAATTCGACCCAAACCTAATATTTCAGCCTTTCCCAGCAGAGCTCTTCAGGAGGTAGTGAGTCAGTATTGTGGCTGCCAAGATCCCTTCTGCAGCTCCTCTCTTGCGACTCTCAGTAGGGCATTGCTCTCTTGATCAGGAGACACTTTGATTATCATACAGGTGAGGTCATGGGGCAATAATGAATGAATGACTCACAAACACTCATCCTCTCTCACCAAGGTTTTATGTTTCAAATGACCCCTGAACAGAACTTTTGGGTAGGAAGGGTCCTTAGATACCACCATATCCATGCCTATTCAATGGGGAAATAGAGAGCCCAGATAGGGCAATAAAGCTACCCAACGTCACACAGGAGTTTAGTGGCAGAGCAAGAACTAGAATCCTGAACTTCTAGCTCCCACCCATTACATTGTACCATTTCTCGAGAGGCCCAGTAACTAAAAAAGAGTTACGAACATATTTTATTTTTTTTCTTTAAGCTTTTTTAATTTAAACATATAATGTAACCCCACCACCCTCTCCCAACCCCTCTCCCCCCCCACCCCCCTCAGTTTGTTTTATGACATTAAGAGTCTCTTTTGGTTTGTCTCCCTCCCGATCCCATCTTGTTTCATTTTTTCTTTTCCTACCACCTTAACCCCCACCCCCATTGCATCTCCACTTCCTCATATCAGGAAGATCATGTGATAGTTGTCTTTCTCCAGTTGACTTATTTCACTAAGCATAATATGCTCTAGTTCCATCCATGTCATCGCAAATGGTAAGATTTCATTTCTTTTGATGGCTGCATAGTATTCCACTGTATATATATACCACCTCTTCTTTATCCATTCATCTGTTGATGGACATCTAGGTTCTTTCCATAACTTGGCTATTGTAGACATTGCTGCTATAAACATTCGGGTACACGTGCCCCTTCGGATCACCACGTTTGTATCTTTATGGTGAATACCCAGTAGTGCAATTGCTGGGTCATAAGGTAGCTCTATTTTCAATTTTTTTTTTTTTACTTTATTTAAGCTTTATTTAAACATATGATGTAACCCCACCACCCTCACCCAACCCCTCTTCCCCCCACCCCCCTCAGTTTGTTTTATGACATTAAGAGTCTCTTTTGGTTTTTCTCCCTCCCGATCCCATCTTCTTTCATTTTTACTTTTCCTACCACCTTAACTCCCACCCCCGTTGCATCTCCACTTCCTCATATCAGGGAGATCATGTGGTAGTTGTCTTTTATTTTCAATTTTTTGAGGAACTTCAATGCTGTTTTCCAGAGTGGTTGCACCAGCTTGCATTCCCACCAACAGTATAGGAGGGTTCCCCTTTCTCCACATCCTCGCCAGCATCTGTCATTTCCTGACTTGTTAATTTTAGCCGTTCTGACTGGTGTGAGGTGGTATCTCATTGTGGTTTTGATTTGTATTTCCCTGATGCCCAGTGATGTGGAGCACTTTTTCATGTGTCTGTTGGCCATCTGGATGTCTTCTTTGCAGAAATGTCTGTTCATGTCCTCTGCCCATTTCTTGATTGGATTATTTGTTCTTTGGGTGTTGAGTTTGCTAAGCTCTTTATAGATTTTGGATACCAGCCCTTTATCTGATGTCGTTTGCAAATATCTTCTCCCATTCTGTCAGTTGTCTTTTGGTTTTGTTGACTGTTTCCTTTGCTGTGCAAAAGCTTTTGATCTTGATGAAGTCCCAATAGTTCATTTTTTCCCTTGCTTCCCTTGCCTTTGGCGTTGTTCCTAGGAAGAAGTTGCTGCGGCTGAGGTCAAAGAGGTTGCTGCCTGTGTTCTCCTCAAGGATTCTGATGGATTCCTTTCTCACATTGAGGTCCTTCATCCATTTTGAGTCTATTTTTGTGTGTGGTGTAAGGAAATGGTCCAATTTCATTTTTCTGCATGTGGCTGTCCAATTTTCCCAACACCATTTGTTGAAGAGGAAATCAGTTGCATTTCTTTACACCAACAACAAGACAGAAGAAAGAGAAATTAAGGAGTCAATCCCATTTACAATTACACCCAAAACCATAAGATACCTAGGAATAAACCTAACCAAAGAGGCAAAGAATCTATACTCGGAGAACTATAAATTACTCATGAAAGAAATTGAGGAAGAAAAAAAAAAAAAGAAAGAAATTGAGGAAGACACAAAGAAATGGAAAAATGTTCCATGCTCATGGATTGGAAGAATAAATATTGCGAAAATGTCTATGCTACCTAAAGCTATCTACACATTTAATGCAATGCCTATCAAAATCCCATCCAAGGGGTACCTGGGTGGCTCAGTGTGTTAAAGCCTCTGCCCTCGGCTCAGGTCATGATCCCAGGACCCTGGGATCGAGCCCCACGTCGAGCTTTCTGTTCAGCAGGAAGCCTGCTTCCCTTCCTCTCTCTCTGCCTGCCTCTTTGCCTGCTTGTGATCTCTGTCAAATAAATAAATAAAATCTTCAAAAAAATAAAAACAAAAACAAAATCCCATCCAATTTTTTTCAAAGAAATGGAACAAATAATCCTAAAATTTATATGGAACCAGAAAAGACCTCGAATAGCCAAAGGAATATTGAAAAAGAAAGCCAAAGTTGGTGGCATCACAATTCCAGACTTCAAGCTCTATTACAAAGCTGTCATCATTAAGACAGTATGGTACTGGCACAAAAACAGACACATAGATCAATGGAACAGAATAAAGAGCCCAGAAATAGACCCTCAACTCTATGGTCAACTAATCTTCGACAAAGCAGGAAAGAATATCCAATGGAAAAAAAACGAACATATTTTAAACAATTATTTGTAGCTTTTAGTGTGCTAAGGGATACATGGGAGCCTGATGTAGGCAATAATCATCAGTGGGTGCTCAAGCTACGAGGGGAAAAGTCATTGGGAAACTACATAGGAAGAAAACACTGACAGCACCCAATCCCAGGTATTAATCATAGCATTTCATGTCTAGACATGGGATAACCAGACACAATGTGTCTTATAATGGGATACAGTAGGGAGTACAGAGTATCACCCTGGAAATATTCTTGCCAGAGAGATGAATAAAGAACCTCAGTCGGGACGCCTGGGTGGCTCAGTTGGTTAAGCAGCTGCCTTCAGCTCGGGTCATGATCCCAGTGTCCTGGGATCGAGTCCCACATCCGGCTCCTTGCTCAGCAGTGAGCCTGCTTCTCCTTCTGCCTCTGCCTGCCACTCTGTCTGCCTGTGCTCGCTCCTGCGCTCTCTCTCTATCTGACAAATAAATAAATAAAATCTTTAAAAAAAAAAAAAAGAACCTCAATCTAGTCAAGCTGCTAGATCTAATATCAGTTTACAGGAAACATGGCATATGGTGAAATGCATTAACTGACATTACGAAGACATGCATTATTGACATCAACCAAATCTAGGAAGTGGGACATACTACAAGATAAATTATCTGGTATCTTCAACACCCCCTAAATGTTTAAAAATTGCAAAGGAAAAAAAAAGAAAGCAAAGCGAGGGGAATGCAACAGTTTTTAAAAAAGAGATATAGTAGTAATAACAAAATGCAATGTATAGACTTGTTTAGAAACCAGCAGTAAAATAAATATTTTAAGACAGAAAAATCTGAATATAGACTGTTATTAAGTGATATGAAGAAATGATTACTAATTTTGGAGGGATGATAATGACATTTTGGAGATCCAGATATAGTAAGTCCTTATCCATTAAAGTTGTGTATGGAATTATTTACAGATGAATTGCCTTAAATTCTCTAGTCTGCTACAAATACTCCAACAAATAAGCATGTGTGTGGTAGGGGTAAAGGGAGAGATAGAAGAGGACCAGCAAAAGCTAATAACCGTTGAAGCTGGGATTGGCAGGTGAGGAGCAATGGATTATTGTCATTCCTTTTGTAGATGTTTAAAACTTTCCATCATAAAGAGAGAAGACATCTCTATTCTGGTCTCACATGATACTGAGCTTCTGATTTCATAGGCTGATATGAGAGTCAGGAATCTGCATTTTTTGCATAAGCCTCAGGTAATTCTGATGCAAGTGGTACTGCACCCCAACTTTGAAAACCACTGCTCTAAGGCTATACTACCCTGAACACACCCAATTTTATCTAAACTGATCATATTTTTGTTCCCTTAAACAATAAATGCATCTCCAATTTTGGGACAATTGACGAATACAAAAGAATAATGACAATAATGGCGTTAATATACTAAATTTTAAAAATTAGAGTGAGTTTTTTTGTGATACCCAAAAAGAGGAAGAATATATCTTTCTTTTTTTCTTTTGAGAATATATCTTTCTTAAATGCCAACTGATAAATTTAGAAAAAATGCCAGATAGAATGAGAAAACCATCACTCTGTCACTGATAAAATAACTGATTCAGACAAAGATCACCAACGAATGTCAAAACCCTTGGTTGGAGAGGAACAAGACATTCATGCCATCTCAAAGCTTTACTTCCAGATTATAATGAGGTTAAATGTGCATTTACAATGGAATTGTCTGACAGTCATCATCACAGTGGAGCCACAGGACAGCATGGGCCTCCCAATATGATGGAAAAAGTACCAAATATCACCTATGTGGTATGCTTGCCAAATGTACTTACCTGAGTCTAATCATGAGGGAGCAATCTTCCAAGTCTATAGTGTGGGACATTCTATATAACAATTGTCCTGAATTCATGGAATTCATGGAAAATCAAAGAATGTGGATGCTCACAGGGCTGGTCTACATGGATAAAGACTAGAGATATAGCCACATGCAATATAGAAACCTTGATTAGATCCTGAATCCAAAAAATAAATAATAGCCTAAAAGATATTTTGGAGACAACTGGGTTATTTAAAATATGGACTATATAGTTGAGGACGTTGAAGTTGATTTTCTGGATATCATAGTCTCAAGAGGGATGCATGCTGAGGGAGTTAGGGTTGAAGTGTTATGATAGCTACAGTTGACTTTCAAGTGGTTCTGAAAAAGAATGCCTGTGTGTGGGGAGGAATGCATACATTCACATACAAATCCATACTTACATAATGCAGTTAGGGCCAAAAGTTAACAACTGACATATTTAGTTCAAGGACATATTGATGATAATTATACCAGTCTTTCAATTGTTTCTGTGGGCTTGAAATTTTTTAATGTAAAAAAAATGTAGCAGAGTATTAAAAATAATAGCAACAGAAATAATCATTTATCCCTCTATCTGTCTCTTCTTTTCCTCTTCAGGTACATGGTCAGCTTCTTATTAATCACCACCCAACTGGGATTCTGCAGTGTTTATTTTATGTTTATGGCAGACAACTTGCAACAGGTGAAGAGGATTCTAGGGCTACATTAGCAAAAGTACAGTATAGTGTTCAGATGGTGGGGGAAATGGTTTTCATTTGTCATTCCTGATCAGACTACATGGGAGTTCTCTCAGTCCTGGAAATCACTTGTTAAGAGGATTATTGATTATTGAGGGACGCCTGGGTGGCTCAGTTGGTTAAGCGGCTGCCTTCAGCTCAGGTCATGATCCCAGCGTCCTGGGATACAGTCCCGCATCGGGCTCCTTGCTCGGCGGGGAGCCTGCTTCTCCCTCTGCCTCTGCCTGCCTCTCTTGTCTGCCTGTGCTTGATCTCTCTCTCTCTAACAAATAAATAAATAAAATCATTAAAAAAAAAAAGAGGATTATTGATTATTGAAAAGCCAAAGCAACATCTGAGGAGTGTAGCCAGGATGGAAAAGAGGCTTGCTATCATGTCCAATCAGAAATCATTGAGAATTTTTAGCCTGAAGAGTGTTGCTGGAATTCACTGTAGGTATCTCAGGGTTGTCACATAGAAAATGACTGATTAAATATGAGACAAATAAGGGGCAATCTTGCTCTCATTGCTTTACCAAGAGGCATTATGAATCAGTCATAGCATTCTTTCTTGGCTTCACGGATAGAGGAAGCATAATTGGTTTTGTGCATTCAAACAGCCAGAACTATGGCAAGTATTGTAGATGAAATATTCAAGCAGATGGATTTTGCTCAGAGCTTTCTAGATTTTAGGACTAGCTAAAGTTAGAGAAGATATCCTTCTGTAATCAACTTCCATTCTCTGAGTATATGAAAGGAAACCATTTGACAGAAAAGAAGAGGTTGGGTTAGATGACAAAAGGAGATTTTAAGACTCTAAGGGTTTCTTATTGTCACATGGCGCCACAGTTGGGGTTACCAGATTTTGGAGAAAAAAATACACACACACACACACACACACATACACACATATATATATGAGCAATACCCAGTTAAATTGGAATTTCAGATAAACACAGCAAGTTTGTTTTTGGTTTTTTACTGTGAATATGTCCTATGGAATATTTAGAACATACTGACTAAAAAGTTACTTGTTAATGATCTGAAATAGAAACGTAAATGCACCTTTTGTATTTAATCTGACAATTCTAACTATACTGCCCCTCCTTATGAATACATCAGATGGTAGAAGAAGTCCACATGACGTCCAACAACTGCCAACCCAGGAAGATCCTGGTACTGACTCCCATCCTGGACATTCGCTTCTACATGCTGACAATCCTGCCCTTCCTGGTCCTGCTGGTGTTTATCCAGAACCTCAGGCTGCTGTCCATCTTCTCGATGCTGGCCAACATCACCACCCTGGGGAGCATGGCTCTGATCTTTGAGTATATCATACAGGTCTGTGCCTAAAATCAATGGCAGAAGGGGTTCTGAGACACCTGGGGAAGGTTAGTATCATTTTGGGCAGGTGAAGGTGAGGAAGGTGACCTGCTCTGAGCTAAAGTGACATCTGTGAACGCTTTGGCCCCACAAGCTGTAAGAGCTAGTTGACATCGTCATCGTTGTCACCACGCTAGATAACAGTGAGTCATTTGACAATTAGTTATTGAATACTTTCTGTGATCCAGGCATGGTGCAAGGCACTGGGATTCAGTGGTAGGTGAAACTGGTGGCATATCTGCTCTCATGGAGGTCACATTAATTTGGGGAGATAAACCTCAACTAAGAACCAACAAAAGTTTTAACACTGGTAGGTTGACAAGGGATACATGCATGATAAAGAAATTTTATTTACTTGGTGTCAAGTTCTCAACATATATTAACTCATTGACTCTTTCCAGTGATACTATTATATGTTTTATATTTTGTAAGTACTCAGCTTAGAGACAAGGAAACTGATAAACAGAAAGTAACTTTTTCACTAATTTCTATCAGTCCGCCTCCCAAGCCCATGCTTTGCTATTATCATAGGCCCTGAAATTCTACCATTATAGCTTCATTTCTTTGAATGTGAAAATCTTTGGGGCTATATTGTTTTCTACTGCTCCTAAAACAAATTATCACAAATCTAGACTTTTAAAACAACACAAATTTATCTTAACAGTTCTGGAGGTCTCACTGGGATAAAATCAAGGTGTCAGCAGGGCTGGATTTCTTTTTGGAAGCTTATGGGGAGAATCTGTTTTCTTGCCTGCTCCAGCTTCTAGAGGCTGCCCACATGTCTTGGCTTATGGCTGCCTTCCATCTCCAAAGTCAGCAATGCAAAGCTAAGTGTGTCCCACACCACCATCTCTTTAGTTCTCTTTTCTGATCGCCTTTTCCACTTTGTAAGACCTTTGTTATTACATTGGACCCACCCAGATGACCCAAGATAATTTCCTTCTTTTAAGGTCAGCTGATTAGAAACTTGAATTCAGTGTGAAAACTTAATTCTCCCTTGCCATATAATATATTCAAAGGTTCCAGGGACTAGGACAAGGACATCTTTGGGAAGGAGCCATTATTCTGCCACAGGAGTCTATTAAAATAACCATTCTCTCTGCATGCATGTTGCCATTATAGTAGAAGTGATGAGGAAGAGGCACTGGAAAGTGGAAAGACAGGAGACCTGAATTCTCATCCAGGTTAGGCCACTATCTTTCAAAGTAGCCTCAGGCAACTCCCTTCTCCCTGAGTCCCACTTTGCCCACATGTAAAGATGTGGTAAATACATGAAAAGCACTTCTGAAGAAGGAATGAACTTCTGATCTATGCTGCAACATGGATGAACCTTAAAGACATTATGCTCAGTGAAATAAACCATCCACAAAAGGACAGGGATTATATGATTCCACTTTATTAGGTACCTAGCATTCTCAAATTCATAGAAACAATGTATAAATAGGGGTGACCAGGACCTGGTTAATAAAGAGTTATTATTTCATGAATACAAAGTTTCAATTTGGGAGGATGAAAACCTTCTGGAGATGGGTGGTGTTTTACCTCAATGAGAATGTACTCAACACCATTGAATTGTACACTTAAGTGTTTAAAATAATAAATTTTATGCTATGTATAATTTACCACAATAAAAAGAAAGAACTTTTAAAAAAAATTTTTTAAAGATTTATTTATTTATTTGAGACACAGAGAGAAAGAAAGCTTGAGTAGGGGGAGTGGCAGAGGGTGAGGGAGAGAGTTTCAGACTCCCCATTGAGTGTGGAGCCCGACATGGGGCTCAATTACAGGACCCTGAGATCATGACCTGAGCTGAAATCAAGAGTTGGATGCTTAGACACCTGGGTGGCTCAGCTGGTTGGGTACCTGCCTTCAGCTCAGGTCATGGTCCCAGGGTCCTGGAATGGAGCCCTGTACCATGATGGCTCCCTGCTTGGTGGGAAGCCTGCTTCTCCCTCTCCTTCTGTTACTTCCCATGCTCATGCTTTCTCTCTCTTTCCCTGTCAAATAAATAAATAAATAAAGTCTTTAAAAAATTTTTTTGGGTGCTTAACCAACTGAGCCACCCAGGTGCCCCCAATAACTTTTTAAAAATAAGAAGTCTGATTCAGCTCTAGCTACCTCACAGATGCTCATGACACTCGTGATGGCCGATGTGGCCCAATTTTCTACCAGGAAAAGTTTGAGGATGACTTCAATACTATGGCAAAAGAAATGCCCTTCTTCTCCTTCCTTCTAGGAGATTCCAGATCCCAGCAGCCTCCCCTTGATGGCAAGCTGGAAGACCTTCTTACTGTTCTTTGGTACAGCCATCTTTACATTTGAAGGCGTCGGTATGGTAAGATGGATGTGGGGTTTGCATAAAGGGTCCATGGTGCCCTCCAGGGAAACCAATTGTTCCAGATGTCTTAAAATATTTGTGAGAAGTGCAGGATATGATCTTCTCCTGGTGGAAGGGAAAATCAAGATCCGACCTGGGCACTAACTCCTCCATGTACCACACTCAGCCTTGAAGACTGAGTGCAAATGTACTCATTAGTCCAGCCAGAGTAGGGCACTCCTGGAAATAGAGAATGGAAGAAAATAAAAAAGAGTGTGGCCATTCCTGACCCTGGGCCACCCAGAGAAGGATGTCTGTACGTTCAGGAGAAGCCTGCTCCTTCACGAGGGGCCACGCTTCTTACTATTTCTTCTTTCTCAATCTCCTTTAATCTTTAGGTTCTGCCTCTCAAAAACCAGATGAAGCATCCACAACAGTTTTCTTTTGTTCTGTACTTGGGGATGTCCCTTATCATCATCCTCTACATCTGCCTGGGGACACTGGGCTACATGAAGTTTGGGTCCAACACCCAAGCCAGCATCACCCTCAACTTGCCCAATTGCTGGTATGTCCCTGCCTGCCTGTGGTGGGTAGTAGAGTCATGGGATCTGAGTCTTAACAGCAGAATGTGGCATTACTTTGGGTTGTCACTAGCACCATATATTAGCTGCCAATATTGGAGAGATGATAACATGTGGGTTTTATAATCTAAGCATTGTGCATTATCTGGTTAAGCTATCACAACAACACTATGAGTTAGCATAATTTTCATAAAGTCCAGTCACTAGATGAGGAAGACACTATTTGGAAAGTCTGTGTGGAATTTTCCCAGCTCACCTTGTCTGGGAGAAGCTGAAACTGGACACTGAACCTGTCTGACTCTATGGTTCAAAGACCCTAAAACAGAATGATCTGGGAGTGTTTGGGAAACACACATAGCAACAACAAAAAGTGTAACTCCAGAATAATGATCGACAGTCTCGCAGATGGACCACTACTCAGGCCCCCAGCTCCAGAAATGGACCTAGGCTGCCATTGTTATGCCCCAGCTGGAATTTAGTTTGGAGTTCTTACATTTGATTATTCATTCATTTACTCACACACTTGTTCATCCAGTTAACATTTGGCACACAGCATTCATCAAGTGTTATTAGCTATTATCATTATTCTGACAGTATATAGTGAGTGCATTGCTACTTAGCGGACAGTAGAACCAAGTGTTGAAGGGCATAGGTTCTAAAGCTAAGTAAAGGGATTTGCATCCTGGACAAGCTACCTAATTTTGCAGACCTCATTTCCATCGTCAGTAAAACGGGACAACCCTAATGCCTATGTGTATAGGCTTGATTATGCTCCAGTAATAAACAACTCCAAAATTTCACTGGCTGAACACACACACACATTTAATTCTATGCTAATGCTACATGTCCATTATGGGAAGGTGGGGCTTGGCTCTGCACCATCCCCACTCAAGGACACAGAATGAGAAGACAGCCACTCCCTCCAATGTCAAATCAAAACATTACAGAGACGGCAATGAATCATGCCCTTCACCATGAACCTGCTAAAGGAAAAAAGTGCCCGGCACACAGTAAGTGTTCGTCAAGTATTAGCTCTTGTCCTTGTTTTGTCTCCTCACAGCCTTGTTCCTTCAGAGGCAAGTAGAGTGGTAGGGTCTTCAATTCCCACAAGGCCACAGCTATAAAATAAGAAAAATAGCACCAGCCCCACCCATCTCATTGTATTGTGGCAATGACTAGGTGGGGTAACAATGTGGAATTTCTTTGAAGTCTTTAACTTACTTTATGCAAGTAAGATATCATTCTAATATGCGCTTCCTATTCTGGGCCATTCAGGCTGCCTTGTGGGGGGGGGGGTCTCAGCTGGAAAACGTGGGCATCAGGTACCATGAGAACTTTCACATCTGCTCTGAACCTGGCTGGCAACCAGATTCCCCAGAGGGGCCTTAGACAAATACCCCTTCTGAATAAGAAAAAGGCCAACAACTCCAGGAAAAAAATGGGCATGAGCACACAGTTCACAGTCAAATGGCATTTTACATATTTGAAAAAAATATTTTGTTTCCCTCATAATAACAGAGATGCCTGGAAAAAAAAAAAAAACAGAATGACAAAGACCAACACATGTTCACACATTGTGTTTTGACAAAGATGCTGGGAAGCAAGCTTTCCAATAAGCTAGGATAACAAAGGGGAAATATGTCAGTTGTTATCCTAAGTTCAAATCACATGTACTTTCAGCCAGCATTTTTACCTCTCAGGGTGTATGCTAAATGTGCGTAGATAACTATGCAGCAGGATATGCTTTGCAGCATTGTTTACTAGCAAAAGACTGGGAATAATCTAAATATCCATTAACTGGGAATGGTCAAAAAAATTATAGTGTATCTATGCAATTGGAATATCAAGCATCTGTTACAAAGAAGAGCCAAACCTATGTGTGTTGATAACCGATCTCCAAGAAATATTGAATGAACAGAAATGGAGTTCAGCTGTGTGTAGAGGATGCTGTGGTATGTGTGTCAGTGTACCTATATTCAGCATAAGGTTTCTTATACGCTGATTATTTTTGAAACGGCTACAGGAAAATTCTTAGAGGAGTTGCCTATGGAAAGAAGAATAGGAATCAAGGGTGGGAGGGAAGCTTTTCACTCTATGACTTTTGAACTAAGAATTTTACTCTATATAAATAGAGCTTTTCAAGAGAGTAAAAGAATAAAAGGCACTGGTGCCTGAGACTGTACAGGCCTAATGAGTCAGAATATCCAGGAATGTCACTTTTAATGAGCTTCCTGGGTGGCTTTGATGGCAGGTCAAGCCTGAGCCAGTTCTGTAACTCAGTGATAGGCAGTTTCTGAGCAATGAGTGAGTCCTGAGGGACCTTGCCCAGGAGCCACATCAAATTTCACGTCCTATCTGTCTGTCTGCAGGCTGTACCAGTCAGTCAAGCTGCTGTACTCCATCGGCATCTTCTTCACCTACGCCCTCCAGTTCCATGTCCCAGCCGAAATCATCATCCCCTTCGTCATCTCCCAGGTGTCAGAGAGCTGGACACTGTTAATAGACCTGTCTGTCCGCACAGCCTTGGTCTGTCTGACCTGTGAGTAGGATAAAAGGGCACTCTTTGCCCAAAGCTATGGATGCTAGTCACACTGGCCATCTACCCCACTATCACTGGCCCCGCCACTTACCTTCTGTGGAGGTTGGCCAAGATAACGTCACCTACCTGAACCTCAATTTTCCATCTGAAAAATGGGCTTACACATGGAATGTATCCATTGGCAGGTTTATGGGAGAAAGAAGTAGCATTCATTCAATCATACTCCTATGTGCCTGCCAGATGCCTGGTGCCATACTGACATTGCCTTATACTCATGACAGCCTAGCAACATAATATTACCAACTGGAGGAGCGATGGCCCAGAGAGTTTAGGTAACACACTCCAATCATAGAGCTGCGAAGGGACAGAGCTGGGGGCTGAGCATCGGTTATATAGCACTTAAGTCTGTTTTCCATCGTGTGCCATAGTGCCCCCTATTATAAATTAAGATCAAGTCCCTTATCATAAAGTGGCCTTCCAACTGTAGGAGAAAACAAGGGATGATTTGTTAAAGTCTTGGAGACCATTTGTTGGGTGCAATCTTTTCTCCTCTCCTCCTCCCATCTTCCTTCCATAATGTTTCCTTCATTCACTGATTCACTCATTCATTCTACATTAGGCACTGTTGTAGATGTGAACAGGGCTGGAGACTTTTTTTCTCTGAAGCTTGTCCTGAGAAAGAACATCAGAAAAGGTGCCCCATGAGGAAAGAGGGAAAGAACTAGGGACATTTTGCCTGGAGAAGTGAAGGCCTGGGGAACTTCTCTATCTGTCTTCAAACACCTATGGTATATATGCAAGAGAGAGAAAATTTAGTCTTAAAGATTCCAGGAGTCAGAGATTAAAGTTGAAGAAATGAAGTTTTAGTTCAAAGTCAGGAGAAACTGTGTAATTGTTGGAGTCTTCCAGCAGAAAATATGCTATCAGATGCTATGCGCCACATAAATGAGATTTCTGGAAGCAGAAACAGCACACCTGCTGGTTTAAGGTACTACAGAGTTTCTGGTCTGTAACAGGACACTAGGGACCTGCAGCTCTATTGTTTTGAGATCATTCCTAATAGGAAGGGTCTAAGTTGAAGAGAAAACCTGTACACAGGTTCAGGCCACTTGAGATCAGGGAAGGCAGTGCTACATAGAGCTGACCGTCTAATGACAGGCCCTGTTTCTGTCACATGCCAGATGACCACTTCCTCCTCTATTCAGCAGTCAATTCCATTATCTTTCATTCATTCTACAGTCATTTGTTGAGCACCTACTGTATGCCTGGCATCATGCTAGGCACTGGGGATACAATAATGAATAATAAAGAAGACATGTTGTTTAAGAAATATATGCAAGGAAATAATTACAACACATTGTGATGAATGTTAAGATGGTACGTAATGAGGTACCATATGATGGTTAAGATAAGAGGATACTTTGGGAGCACATTAGAAGGTCCTGTACTTAAGCCAAGGCCAGATCAGGGAGTCCTCTCCAGTGGAGTGATATTTCAGTTAAGACCTAAAAGATAGAGGCACCTGGGTAGCTCAGTTGGTTGAGCATCTGCCTTCGGTTCAGGTCATGACCCCAGGGTTCTGGGATGGAGCCCTGCATTGGGCTCCCTGCTCAGCAGTGAGTCTGTTTCTCTCTCCTTCTGCCCCTCTGCCTACTTGTGCTCCCTCTTGCTTTCTTTCTCTCTCTCAAATAAATAAAGTTTTTTTTTTTAAAGACCTAAGAGATAAGTAGAAGGTAGATGGAGAAGTGAAGAATGAACCACGTTAGGAAGGAGGCTGTGCACAGAACTGAGGCAAGTACTTACATATGACCTCTTTGAAGAACTAAAAATATCGAGGAGTGATAAGACATGAAGCCAGAGCACCTGACAAAGCCCAAGTTGTCAGAGACCTTGTGCTAAGGAGATGGAAGTGGGGAGCCATAGAAGGTCTGTGAGCAGTGGGTTGGTATCACCAGATAGGATCTTTCTAGAGAATTCATCCAGACTGCCTTGTATTATAGCTTTCCAGTAAAATATTTTCTCTGCCCTGTCAGTGTGAGGTCTCCTAGGGAAGAGACACATTCTTCTCTGTGCCTCCTCTAGTAAGCAATTCATTAAATACCTGAGAAGGGAAAACTGTGGACCCGACCGTCCCATCAGAGGGGTGACGGATTCTCAACTGCAAGAGCTGATGAGTCTCTCTCATTCTCTGAGGAGATGTGTTGCAGCAATTTCAGAAAGAGGTGAGGTTTTCTTCAAATCCAGCAGGCTAGTTTGAGTGCTTTTATGGACAGTTTTTCCCTAATTTGTTCATAGGAAAATCATACAGTTGTGCAAAGTGAAATCATATATGTGGTATACTTATTCACTCATACATTATTGAAATTGGAATCCCCTAGAAAATCTGTGATGTATGTTCATCATCTGTATAAAAGATGGAGATTTAAGACCCTGGTGTTTTAGATGAGATGGGGAGGGAACAGACTATTGCTGTCTTCATGTTTTATGTTCCTTTTAGTTACCAGAATCATTCCAGGAGTAGGAAAACAAGTCATTCAGATTCTGACAACAAAGCCGTCTCCCATTTTTTATTCATTCTTGCTTCTAGATAGTGGCTGTATTTTGTAGAGTAGTACAAATTCACAGTAGATTCAGTGTCTGAGTAAGAGCACCTATGATGTACAAGTTCTTTCATATGCAAGGGATGCAGCATAGAAGAGTGGAAGGAGCCTTAGACAGGCATTTCAATGGATTCTCACCTCAGAGAATTTGTGACCTTGACCAAATCCCATTTCCTTAGAGCTCTAGATTCCCCCATCTCTTGAATGAGAAGGAGATAATAGATGGGTGGTAGAGGAGCCCTTCTCTTTTATGTTTTAGGTAAAACATAAAAGGAGAGAGAGCATCTATGTTGGTCTTTAAAACAGAGGGGGGAATCCAGAGCCACAGTGCCTGACCTACTGCTCTCATCTGCAAGGGATCCCTTGCCCACATTTCCAAAATGGTCTGGCATCCGTGGGATTACAAGGCTCCAAAGAAATGGTTGGTTTCTGAACTTCCCTCTTGCAGGAACAATCAGGGATTCTAAATTTCTTCTCTCTCTGCAGGTGTCTCAGCCATCCTCATCCCCCGCCTGGACCTGGTCATCTCTTTTGTGGGCTCTGTGAGCAGCAGTGCCCTGGCCCTCATCATCCCACCTCTCCTGGAGCTCATCACCTTTTATGCTGAAGACATGAGCTGTGTCACCATTGCAAAGGATGTCATGATCAGCATCCTGGGCCTTTTAGGGTGTGTATTTGGAACATACCAAGCCCTCTATGAGTTGATCCAACCCATCAACCATTCCATAACCAATTCCACAGGTGTCTATGCATAATTATCTATTTTTATTCTAATAACTCTCCCTTCCTCCCAGCCCCAACTTGACTTCCATTGTGGATGTTATATACATTCATCAAACCCCAACATCTCTATATTAATTAGCGGCTTCTTTATCTTTCCATGAGAAATGTACATGGCACAAGTCAGTACTCATACCTCTCAGACTATGCCTTTTTTGGTTTTGGATTTCTTTGGAGGTCGTTTGTACCTATGAACCAAAACCACATTCAGCTATTTATACCATCAGCCTCATGTGCTGGGAAAAGGAATGCTATTAGCCCATGATATCCCTGGAAACAGACCAAGCATGAATGTAAATGCAAAAGCAATTGCTTTTTTCTAGAGAAAAAAAAAACACAATTTTTTTTCTACATTTGCTTCCCTTAAAGCATAAGATTTAGAGAAGTATATGCTGGGGAAGTGGGGTTTTCTATTTGAATATTCTTCCAGGTGGAAGAGTCACAAACAGAACAAAAACAGAACTTATCAGTAATTTTATCCAACCCTTTGGCTCTGCCACTAATTTCCTATGGGATCTTGGGCAAGTTCCTCCCTCTCTCTGTCTCAGTTTTCCCATCTCTGAAATGAGGGACTGGACGAATAATTGGTTGTTAAGGGTTCATCTAGATACAACATTCTGAAAGTGAAAAAAAGAATTTATCCTTCAACCACCTGCGTGAAAATCAAAGTGTGTGTCGTCTAGCAAGCCACATTTTTGCCCTGGAGATATAGGCCTACCAGAAGTAAGGTAAGGAATACAAACATATTTCTTAGCAATCTGTCGTAGTGGTGACTTCCCTACCTAGAAGACATTACCTCTTTCTCTCTCTCTCTCTCTCTCTTTTTTCTCTCATATCTCAAGGCCACTTAGAATTATTTAGGCTGAAGAGGCTGTGCGATTTGTGTGAGAGAGAAGGATTTCATCATGTGCAAGGACTACTGACCTACTTAACAAAAATTATACCTAGTATTGGGAAGGGTTTTGAAAAACAGACAGTCTTGTACTCTGCAGATGGGAGTATACATTGTTATGGCTTTTCTGAGGTACAATTTTAAAATACATGGGTTTTTAAATATGTGGCCCTCTGACCCACTAGTCCTGGGAATTTATCCTAGGAATATTTTGTGTTTGCAAAAATTTATGCAAAAGGAGAGCTTGTGTTTTTTATAATATTAAAAAGTTGGAAGCAAACATCCAACATTAGGTTAAGTTATGACTCATCCAAAATAAAATGGTGTGATGCTGCCACACATTGAAAAAATGCTTGTGATTGATCAGTGGGAAAAGGCTTGTTTATTAAAAACATTGTGCAAACCAAAACTAGACAAAGACTTTATGAGAAAATAAAGCTACAGATCAAAATATTTCATGGACATACATGTAAAAATTGTAAGCAAAATTTTAGTAAATCAAATCCAACAATATATTAAAAGGGTAATACATCATGGCAAAATGGGATTTATCCCAGGAATACAGGATTAGTTTAATATTTTAAATCAGTGTAATTCACCATTACTAACAAACTAGAAAAGGAAATAAATAATCATTTCAATAGATACAGAAAAGCATTTGGCAAAATCTAACATCCATTCCTAATGTAAAACTCCCAACAACTAGGAATAGAAGAGAACTTTCACAACCAGTAAAAAGCATCTATGAAAACCTATAGCTAATGTCATACTGATGGGAAAAAATGAATGCTTTTCCTGTAAGAAAGATCAAAAGCAAATCAGAGATGTCTACTCTCACCTCTCTATTCAATATTGTGTCAGATATCTAGACAATGAAATTAGGCCAGAAAAAGAAATAAATGGCATCCAGATCAAAAAGGAAGAAAGAACCATCTTTATGAAGATGGCATGATGTGCTTGCTTCAGCAGCACATATACTAAAAATGAAGATGGCATGATACCAATGTAGAAAACCCAATGGAATCTACAAAAAAGCTACTACTAATTGGTTTACAAAGCTTCAGGACACAAGGTCAGTATACAAAATCCAATTGTGTTTCTCTGTACTAGCTGAGAACAATCAGAAATTGCACTTAAAATTGCATCAAAAACATGCAATAATGGGGGATAAATCTGATGAAAGATATGAGGCACCTGTTAAAGACTGACTATAAAATATAATCTTTATAAAGATAATAATATATTACTAAAAGAAATTAATGCCCAAATAAATGAAGAGATATACCTTGTTAATGACTGAGAAGACTTTGTGGTTAAGATATCAATTCTCACCAAATTTGGCAGGATTTTTATTTTTTTAAGTTGACCAGCTGATTCTAAAATTCATATGAAAATGTAAAGGACCTAGAATAGCCAAAATATTTTTGAAAAAGAACAAAGCTCGAGAGCTAACACTGTCTGATCTCAAGAATCATAACAAAGCTATCATAACCAAAACTGGTGTTGGTGCCAAGACAGACAAGTACATGAATAGATCAGAATAGAGCCTAGAATAAATTCTACCGATATGTGGGAAACTGATTTTTGACAAAGGTGCAGAGGCAAAGTAGTGGGAAAGGATTGCCTTTTCAAGAAATGGAGCTACAAAAATTGGATGTCAATATGCCAAAAAAGAGATCTATTTTTTACATTATACATATTAAACAACTCAAAATAGACCTATGGACATTAGGCCTAAATTAAAACCTACAACTATAAGATTTTTAGGAGAAATCATAGGAGACGAATTTTGTGACCTTGGGTTAAGTGAAAATTTCTTAGATACAACACCCAAAACACAGTCCATTAAAGAACAAATCACTAAAGTGGACTTTGTCAAAATTAAAACGTTTGCTCTTCAAAGACACTGTTGAAAGGATGGAAGGAAAAGCCACAGTCTGAGAGAAGAACTTTGCGAAGTTATGTCTAAGAAAACACTAATACCCAGAGTACATGAAGGACTCTCAAAGCCCAGTGACAAGGAAACACTTTTTTTTTTAATAGACAAAGCTTTGAACAAACCCATTACCAAAGAAGATATGTGGCTGGTAAGTAAGCATAGGAGAATATGTTCAACATCATTAGTAATCAGGGAAATTCAAATAAAAGTCATAATGAGATACCACGATATATCTAAAATTTAAAAGATTGACCATACTAGTGTTGGCAAAGATGTGGAGGAACTGTAACTCCCATAAAAGAAAAGGAAGCATATGCCTGTAAAAAGACTTGTACATAAATGTCCATGACAGCTTTATCATAGTAAAAAATGCAACCTATTCTGGAGGGACAGAAAACAAATCTGGTTTCTGAAAGGGGAAGGGGTGGGTGGAGTGAGTAGGAGGTATTACAAAGGGGCATGAGGAAACTTTTGGACGTTATAGATAACGTGTTCATAATTTTGATTGTGAGGGCGGCTTCCCAGGGCAGGTATCTCAAAACTTACCAGTTAAACACTTTAGATATGTGCAGTTTAATATTAGCTATACCTCAATACAACTGTTAAAAATAAAATGTGAAGCATGATTCCATTTTGGCTCTTTGGTTTATGACCTTGGGGTAGGAGATGGTTATAGATCCTGTTGAGATTCTAATGGAAGTCATAGGTCCTCCTTCATAAAATTCACATTTATGTGCACATGCTAAGATCCACGTGCAATTTCAGGCACAATCACAAAGTCTGTGAAGTTAATAGACCCTGGGTTGCAAAAGAACCTCTGGGAAAAGGAATGTAAGGATCTCTGCTTCTCATATCATTGAATAATCTACAGATAGTGGATAGCCAACCTTGGCACTAGGGTTTGCATGCAAAATAAAGCAATGCAAAACAGATTAGGGAGGTAAGTCTCCAGACAATGAATGTCAGGCATCATGCGACTGGCGCAACGCACGCTATCTGATTGCAACCTACATTCAGATCTTTAGATCACTGATAGGACCCAAACTGTCCATTCCAATTGCAACAATGCAGGCTGAATTCTCCCCATCTTCATTCCTGCCCCCACCGACCAGGACCTTCAGAAATGTTTCCCATTGTAGTTCTCTGCTGGACAAATGTGATCAGTCTTAAAATGACAGAGCTGGGGGCGCCTGGGTGGCTCAGTGGGTTAAAGTCTCTGCCTTCAGCTCAGGTCATGATCCCAGGGTCGTGGGATCCAGCCCCGCATCGGGCTCTCTGCTCATCGGGGAGTCTGCTTTCCCCCCTCTCTCTGCCTGCCTCTCTGCCTACTTGTGATCTCTGTCAAATAAATAAATAAAATCATTTAAAAAATGACAGAGCTGGACTTCGGATCTTCAGCAAGCCCCCAGAAAGAAGGAGCATTAAGAGAACTGGGATTGCTACAGAACTCAAGTTGAGATTGCTAAAGCAACACAGGCTCTGCCTTGGGTGGGTGGTGTGGTGGGCAGCAGAAGTCATCCACGTGAAATGGAGGCATCCAGAGTTGGCTCCATGTGACCCAAGTGCAACCGTTTATAAGTCACAGTGCCCCTGGCAATAAAACTGAAAGGCAAATTCCTAAGGACACAGAAGATTTGCTCTTGTTAAACAATGTCCAGGCTGACTCAAACCTACACAGGAGAGCCTCGAGCAAGTCCCTGAGTTCAAAGATTAAAAAAAAAAAAAAAAAAATGGGTGAGGGGCAGAACTTCTGCCTGGTATGCCAATACCACTTGAAAGTGAAATTGAAGTGATATAACTCCTGAAAGGGAAGATCTTCAGGAGGACTCCAACTTAAGAAGCTGGGCTTACAGGTCAGGGAGGTAAGCTACCAGACAAGAAAACTCAGGCACTGTGTGACAGGTACACTCTGATTGCCATCAGCACTCTGGAGATCACCGATAGGACCCAAACTGATCAATCTAGTCACAACAATGGAGGATAAACTCTGCTGTCTGAGCTGCTTTGGCAAAAACTGGGACCCAGTTGCAAGGCCCTGGGTGAGCTGGCCCCTTCCACCTCTCCATCTTCTTCCTGCACCAGCAGCACCTTTTCTTTCCAGTCTTAACAGCCCTTGTCCAGTTCCCTAAATACACCGTGTTCCCCCTTGCTGCAGAACCTCCCCATACACTATTCCTCTCGTTCCCTGATGAATTCCTCCTCATTTCTCAGATGTCCGCTACCACGTCCTCAAGAAAACCCTCTCTGATTTCATGCTCCAACCCAGGCTCTGCAGTCACCAAGAACTTCTATCTTGTAACACACCACAGTTGTGATATTTACTTGCATACACTTGTCTGCCTTGCTGGGGTGAAGTTGCATGAGAGCTAGCTCATACCCTCTTTGTACCTCAAAATGGAAACTTCAGCAATATATTGTTACAACTTTACATTTTGAAAAAACTTTAAGGTGGAAAAAATAATACAGAATTTGGGGTGCCTCGGTGGCTCAGTGGGTTAAAGCCTCTACCTTCGGCTCAGGTCATGATTCCAGGGTCCTGGGATCGAGCCCTGCATCGGGCTCTCTGCTCAGCAGGGAGCCTGCTTCCTCCTGCCTCTCTGCCTACTTGTGATCTCTGTCTGTCAAATAAATAAATAAAATCTTAAAAAAGTAATAATAATACAGAGTTCCCAATACACCTCCCACCTAGCCTTCACTAATGTTAACATCTTACAGAACCCTAATACAATGATCAGAACCAAGTAATTAACATTGGTGAAATCCTGTTTCTGGGACTTTTTCTAATCCAGCATCGAATTCAAGAGCCCGCAGTTTATTTTCTCTAATCTGTGA
This sequence comes from Taxidea taxus jeffersonii, assembly GCA_003697995.1. Taxonomy (NCBI): domain Eukaryota; kingdom Metazoa; phylum Chordata; class Mammalia; order Carnivora; family Mustelidae; genus Taxidea; species Taxidea taxus. Next base: position 1,523 of record RCUC01146321.1, on the reverse strand, counting down.
CCGTTCTTCAGTTCCCTTATTGTTCAAGGCCCCGCACTTTTGAAGAAGACTGGGCATTTATTTGGTAGTGTCTCTCAATTTGGGTTTGTCTCCTCTTTTCTCCTCACTGAGGTTAACCCATTTTTGACAATACCACACAAGTCTCATTGTGTTTTATCAGTGCCTCATATTGGGAGGTGCCCAAGGTCAATGTCTTATTACTAGTGATGTTAACTTAGTGATGTACATTTGGTTAAGGTGGCGCCTGACAGTTTTCTCTCCATAAAGTGACTATTTTCCCCTTTGCAGCTGATAAACTGTAAGAACCCTGAAACCATGAAAACCCCATTTTGTTTTGTTTTGTTTTAGAGAGAGAGAGGGCGAGCACTTGAGCTGGAATGGGGAGAGTGGAGGGAGATGGAGAGGGACATAATCTCAAGCAGTCTCCCCACACTCCACTGAGTGTGAAGCCCAATGGGGGGGCTAGATCTCATGACCCTGAGATCATGACCTGAGCTGAAATCAAGGGTCCATTGCTTAACCTGACGCACCCAGGTGCCCCATAAAATCCTGCTTTTGATCACACTTTGACCCAATAATTTTAGCATCCATAGTGTTCCTTGTTATTACAATGTTATTTGCCTAATGGTGATTTTTTTTTTCTCTTCCTGACATTCCTTCTATATTTCACCGGGATTCTATTGTGTATGGACTCATGGATTTTTCTGTATTCAGTGGATCAGAATACATTACTGTCATTATTTATTTTATTGCTCAAAATGTCCAAGATTTGGCCATTGAGAGCTCCTTCAGGTTGGCTTCCATGTCCTTTCAGTATGCCCCCATGTTCTCATTATCCACAATATATTTAGTTTTTCAATCCTAACATACACACATTTTCAAAATTTCTAGCCCCTATTCCTGTGAAAAACAAATTAATTCGACTCCAATATTTGTGTGCAGATCCATTGGTCTTTAGCTTTATAGTATCCCATCAAAACACTGTAACTTCAGTTACTTATCTTTCTTACTCACCTTCATCAATATGGTTGCATTCTTCATGTGAAATACTATACAGTTGTTACTGTTTGTATTCCATATTGAATTCCCCTCATCTCCTGGATGATTTTTATCCTGTTCTGGGTATGAGGAACATTATTATACGTCTAAGAGTCACAGTTACAGAAAAAGATATACTCAGAAGTATCCCACCCCCTTTGTCCTCTATGCCTTGTTACCATTTCGCCCTCTTCCCACAATACTCTTACCTACCCTCTGTAAATAACTACTCTCATCAGTCCCAGCTCCTCTTTACAAATGAGCAAATGCACATATATTTATTTATACTCACCCTTTCTTTCTTACATGAAAAGTAGCACATTACACTTCTCTGTCTTTGCCTTTGCACCTAACCCTATAATCCTATAATAACCCTATAACCCTATAATAATCCTATAATCCTATAACCCTATAATAACAACATATCAATCAAAGATCTTCTTCATTCTTTCTTATTAATATATAATGTATTATTTGTTTCAGGG
>ML105737.1:34649-93989 GCA_003697995.1 Taxidea taxus jeffersonii | reverse complement strand
CCTCCCCCCGCCCGCCCGCCGCCCCGGCGCGGCCGCCGCCAGCGCCCCGGTGCCGAGCCGCGCCGGCCAGGGTGCGGGCGCGGGCGTGTGTCGGGAGGCGGCGGCGGCGGTAGCGGCGGGCGCTGGCGGCGGCCGCGCCGGGGCGGCGGGCGGGCGGGGGGAGGCACGGGGCAGCTTTTCCTGCAACTTGTTTACGCCGCCCTTATATTGGGGAGGCAGAGTGGGGTCCGGGTCGGGCCGCCGCCCGCTTCGCGCCGCGTGCGTGTGCCATTCCGGAATAATGGGTTTTGCACACTCGCGTCCTGGGCCCGGCGGGCCGTCCTCGCGCCGCGGCGGCCGGGCGGGGGGGAAGTAGAGGCCGGCGGGGGTGGGGATCGGGAAGCGCAGGAGCCGAGGCATCCGCCGCGCGCCCCGCGAGCGGGTGGGGGGGGGCAGGGAGGAAAACTTGAGAGTCCTGGAGGCGGTGGGGGGGGCACGGTGGCACGGGCGGGGGGAGGACGCAACTTTTGTGCTGGTGGTAAAACTTTAATTACCTTTAAAGAAAAAGGCCTTTTGAACCCCCCCCCCCAATCCCTTTCTGGTCAAAGCATGGCCCACAGTGCGACCGTGAGAGAAAGTTTAAAAGCAGGCGGTTTCTTCCCCGCCTTCTCCGCGGAGGGGTGAGGGTATCTGTTTGTCCGTCTGCGCACGGAGAGAGGTGGGGGTAACGAGCCGCCCTCCGGGGTCGCGAAGACCGTAGCCCTTACCCCACCCTTCCACGGGGAGACGAAGGTAAACGTCGCTTCAGTTTCCCTCCTCCCCGCCTTCCCCCCCACCCCGCTTCCTTTTCCTCCCCCTCCCCGCCGATTTTTTGAGGGGACCCAAAAAACGGAGTCTCTTTCCTTATGCAACTTCCTCGGGCGCTGTGAGCACGGCCCTTCCCCCTCCCTGCATCCCTTGGCCCGCTCCTTTCCCACCTCGGGTCCACCGCCAGAAAAATGCATTAGAAATCATTCAAAGTCTACAGAAACAAAAATAGATTTTTTAATCGTACTAAGTTTAAGTTAAGGGAAATTGAGATGAGAAATAAGATTTTGGGCGGGGGGGGGGGAGGGCGACTGCTCGGCGAGTGCGTCGAATTTTAATTCTGATTTTCCTAGAGCGTTGTTTGTGATATCTTTATTGGTTTGTGGAGCCCGAGAGTCTCTGTACTGGCTAGTTCGGTCGCGTGGATTTTTGCGCAAGTTTTTAGAAAAACACTGACTCGAGTAGAGCATTTCTCCGGAAAGTTTCAAGTGCAGCAAAATAGCGAACATGCAAAACTGGCCAAGGGGAGACCTCTAGTGGTTAAACGCATCTTTAAGTTCGGAAGGCCGAGAGCAAAGTTTGGCCTTTGCTTGTAGCTACGTAGTCTGTTCAGACGTGGAAGTAATTAGAGGACCTGAGCGAGCAGCCAGATGTTGTGTGAATGGATGCCGATCACAAATAGAGGGTTTAGGAAATTGGAGAGCAGATAAGTTCTGACGATCCAAAGCCTGTAGCTTCGATCCCTCTTCATTTATATGGGAAGAAAGCTTTGCTTTTATCCGGGGATCTGAGATGGGTCCATAACTGGGTTAGAAACAGTTTGTCTTTCTATTTATCATTGTCTTTGTTTTTAATCAATCAGGAGTCACAGCAGGTAGTTTCATTTTGAATGTTAATAAAAATGCAAAGTGTTTAAAACTTCGGAAAAAAATGAAGACAGCCTATGGTTGAAATTTGTTTTTCATATAAGCTGATCATTTTATTCTCTAGTAAATATAATTAAAGGCTGGTACTTAGTTTCTTAACCGTGCAGTTACATATAGTCATAAAGTAAGTGGTCCTTTTTAGTTCTAAGAGTGTAATTTTGTTTCATTGGTTAAAACATTATTTCAGAATACTTTGTGTTTAAGTTGTGATTTAAACATTTACATACATAGGGAAAAAACTGCTTACATAGTATCTATTCATTTGCCAGTGTTTGTTCTGAAAAGTAACTTTAATTTTAAATATAAAAGCTCTGAGAAAAATTAAAGTTGAATCAAATGATCCCTGTAACTTTCATGTGCTGTTCATACAAAGGGGAAATCTTTAATTTAGCAATTTAGGATAAGGGAATGATAAGAATGGTCAAACCCATTTCATCTCATCCAGAACTAGTTTATTTTATTTTTAATATAATGAGTGGTATTGTGTGAAATTATGCAATAAGTCAGTGATTCAAAATTTAAACATATTAATTGTGGACTTGAAAGCTTTTTTTTTACGACAATGCATTGATTTTATTTTTCCACTCTTTCAATTAGTGCTGGACCTTTAGGAGAAGGCTTGGGGGGTTGACAGCAATCCTAAAGACCACTGGAGAGTTATTTCTTCACCACCACTAGGTAAGATTTGCTTGTTGAAACAAATTGTTTGGTATATTTGCAAACGTTAAAATCTGTGCTTGGGAATCAGGAAGGAGAATGTGGGGCAGGGTTTGCAGAAAAGCATCATTTTGTGGGGGATGCTTTGGATGCATGAAAATCTTGACGTGAAGTGTGATTGAGGCTCAAGTAAAACATTAGGAAAGTTCTGAGATTGTCCTGGATAATTTTTGTACTGCCTCTTTTACTAGATTCCTAATTTGCATTTCGTTTGTACCTGTTTTCTGCTGAAAGTAAATAATTTTATTCTTTGGAATGAAAAAATGGAAAAACTAGAACAAAGCACTTGTAAGTTAATGCAACTGTTGTAACCCAGTGATATGGAAGATTCTGGAACTTGTTAAAATTTTGTGGGTGAAATTTACAACAAGAGCTTTGGGGCATTTAAGTGATTTAACTTTTGTGGCTTAAATCCAGTGTGGCCCCACTTGTGCCAAATATCATGTCAAAGGGCTGTAGTGACTTTTCTGTGTATTAGCATAGACTTGTCAACTTTTGAACTATCTCCACAGAAAATATAGCTGTTGTCTAATAAGATCCCTTTGGTAATTTTAGAGGATTCTTGCTGGTTTATCTCCAGTAATTCACGGCCTATTTTCAGGACAAAGGTGGTTCTCAGGCAAAGAGGGCAGCCCTCTGTAGATAAACCATCAGAGTATATTTGTGCTACTCTAGTGCTTTCCAGTTATACCTCCCCACCCTTCTTTAATTTTTCTCCTCTTTTTTTGCTTCTTTTTATTTGGTCTGTCTGAAGTGTTAAAGGAGTTGCTAATTCTTGTTCAGCAAAAACAAAACAAAATCAATTAGACCTACCTTTTATGAGTAAGACTAATAATCCTCATTGGGGTATCTTAGAATGAGGATAGGTATGACCTAGATGTCAACACTGAATAATTACTGATGTAAAAATGATTGTTAACAGGAGTTCGTTGTCATTTTCTGCTTGTGGATGGTTTTGAGTGGTGTAATTAGCGAAATAAATAGATGAGGTCCATATGGGTGATGCAACAGAGACAGTGGGGTGAGAACAACTCCTAGAAGATCATGCAGACGGAGGTAGAGTGTAAGCAGAGTAGAAGATGTTTCCTAGGGTGTTGAGTTTCGTGTTTGGACATGCCAGGTGGAAGACAGTGACTATTTTTTTCATCTGGAGAATCAGTGTGGCTGTGGATAGAGTGCTAGAGTGGGAATCAGAAGACAGTTTGGCCTCTAAATGTATCACGTTGTATCAGTCACTTTACCTCTTTCAGCCTAGATTTCTCCATCTGGACAATGGGGGCAACAGTGCTTGCCTCACTTCCTTTGTTGAAAGGATAAAATAAAATAAGGTTTTAGGGACGCCTGGGTGGCTCAGTTGGTTAAGCCGCTGCCTTTGGCTCAGGTCATGATCCCAGCATCCTGGGATCGAGTCCCACATCGGGCTCCTTGCTTGGCAGGGAGCCTGCTTCTTCCTCTGCCTCTGCCTGCCACTCTGTCTGCCTATGCTCGCTGTCTCTCTCTCTCTGACAAATAAATAAATAAAATCTTAAAATAAAATAAAATAAAATAAGGTTTTGAGAACTATAAAGACTTATTCAAATGTTTGGTAGTCATATTACCATTTTACCTTAGTTAGGTTTTGTGAAGGGCAGGAAGTAGGTTGTAAAGGGCAGAACAGAGTGATTTAAATCCTGGCTAAAATTATGACATTGGTTTCTGGTATATATATTATGTGGACTTGTCACAATACCTCCAGGGGATATTTATTTTCTTTAGGAAAAAAATAGTTTATTTTTAATAGTGTTGGCTCATTGTAGGAAGGGACCATGTTTTAACATGATGCTAAATATAAACTGAAATTTATTTATCCCAAACTAGTCATTTAAAAGGTAGGAGTAAGTGAAATAAGTCAAATTTAAAATGATGCCTAATTGTGGAAATGGGAGGGTAGTGAAAGTAGAAGGGTTGGTGTGAGGGGAATTCATGTGCTGTAATTAATATTTTAGTTGTGTGAATCTGCTGGGAAGTGAGCATGAGAAAATAGGTAACTGGGGTAGTAAGATTTATACTCTAGGGGTCAGAAAATGGGTCCTGCAAATGATTGTGGATTTAGGCAAAGGTCCATGCAGGACTTCCCCTACACCCCACTTAATGTTTTTTAGACCCCTTTGCTACTTTATTCTAATTATAACCAACTGCCTATTATCTAAATAGAAAAAAAAAAATTGCAAGGACTGTCTGTCATCATTCTCAATTTGCTGATACTGAACTTGACAAATCCTGACAAGTTTTAGTTCATCTCTCTTATTTTGTAGATTATCCATATCCAGTCACTGTTCCAAGAATTCAAAAACCCAACAGTAGGGAAAGAAGAAAGAAATATGTGTCCTGTTGAATTAGTTGGTTGGTTCTTGAATAGTTTCTCCTGGTTTGTTTGGTAGTTTACTTCTAAGAACTGTAAACTGGTAGTTTACTTCTAAGAACACATATTTCAGTCAAGGCTTTTTGTGGCAGATACAGTTAAGATGGGAAATTTATAAGAGAAGTTACTTTATGTAATAATGGGACAAGGGTACCTTTGGGGATGAGTAACTTGAATGATCCCTCTTACAATGTTTCTACTAGTTAACTGGTTTTTATTGAGCTCTTATAGTGCTGAACACCAAAAGACTAGGTCTTCGCCCCTGAGTTCCCTGGACCCTAACCCAGGAGTGGACACAACTCTGAGCTGTTAAGAAGCATATAGCAGCTCCACTTGGTCAAGGGACCCTGCGCTCTTGGGAGCCAATGAGTCAGGAAACAGATTCCTGGGTTCACTGAGGAGGATAGTGCCATATAATTGTATATACAATATTCTATCCCTATCTTAATGCTTCTTCAGAAATTAATATGAAGCTCTTTATCCAGGATCATGAAATTTCTGAATTGTATATCCAGTGAGGGTAATGGGTTTGGGCAGTTCTTTTCTTCTTTGACTAGTGTGTTCACAAAGATAACTTTCTGGTGGAGGTTGCTCTACTTGCTCCCACTGAGGGATTCATTCCTCACAAGAATTTGGGGGACACTGTGTTGAAAGAGAACATTTATACCTTCGTATGTGTGTATATTTGTATATGACATCTTGAAATTCAGGGCATCCGTAGAAGATAGATTTTGTAAAGGATCTCATTATCCAACGGGAATATTCTCAAGTTGTCTCTTTAGTAAGTTAAATTATTTTACTGATACGTGAGGACATGAGTAAATAGTGCCATATTATGAACTAATTTGTACTGATTGTAGCAGCAGCCATACAGCAAGTAGATGAAACAAAACACCAGGAAAAAGGTACCCTTGCAATGTAACCGAGTTTGATATGAAGTCAAATTGAGAAAAACATTTAAGAAATTTCCCTGTTGAGGAGACAGGGTGGTTTGGGGGAAAGAATGAAGACTTTTGAGAGGAACTTGAGTGAAATTGGGTGATCTTGGGTGAGAGAGCCTCCTTAGAAGTGGACCTAGAATTGGTTACTTGGAAAGTGACTGGAGGAATTACATGTGTATTATACATAACAGTTAAGTGCTTCCTGTATTATTATTCTTTCTGTAATCCAGGTTTTGTGTCAATCAACAAATATTTATTGAGCACCTAGGTTTTGAAAGTCTCAGTTGAGGAGTGTTTCACATAATCCTCCCTTAAAACAGCATCACATGAATGAATGGGTTAGGGCATTACAAAGAAAGCAGCAGACCTTGGCCTCCATGTGTTTGTAATTCTATTTGAGGAAATAACCCACACCACGTACAGTACAGTGGTGACTAACAAAACAAAGCCACCATTCAGTGCTCATGCTCCAGAAAGGTAGAGATGAGCACAGTGAGTACTCTGGTGGTACCACTGGATGTGGCCTTGAACCTATTGCTACGGTAAGGACCTGGGAGGTGGGGTGCCCTCTGTAAAACACTGCCAAATGTTGCTCTATTAAGTATGATTGTATATTGAGTGCCTTCTGAATGTTAGGCATTGAGCTAGGCACTTTATATTCTTCCATTCATTCATTCAAGTGCCTTCTGTCTTCCCAGGTGCTAGTGTCAGCACTATTATCTCTAACACTTTCCCTAATTTTGAGCAGTTGGTATTATTATTTTACTTTTAGAGCAAACTGGTGCTCAGAGACACTTAGTTACTTGTCTAAGTTCATATCATACAGTTTGAAAGGGCTGGGACCAGGGAAATTGACGTTGGCTTATGATTGTCTTGTTAGGTCTTTAGGTTTCTAATTTTTGAAAAAGTAATTCTTAGAATATTTTTAAGAAAACACATTTCCAGATTAATGTGCTCACTTTTATAGATTGGTTTACTAAGATAAGCAATAGCAAACAGGTATCAGAAAAAATAATGGAAAGAAAACTCTATCTCTTCACTTTCCCCTTTTTTTTTTCTTTTTTAAACCAAGAATTGGGAAAAGACCAATTACTGAATTATACTGAAAGAAACACCTTGGTCTGGCTCATGGCCTTGAAATGATCACAAACTGTTAAGAAAACATAACTCAGATTAGGTATGAGAATTACTGGTCTTATATGTGAAAAAGGTTTCACTTGTTCTTTGTAGGAAGAGACTAGATGAGGCAGTAGGGTTAGTTCCCCAAAAATGTAGATCAGTCAGTCAAAGAAAGGATGGGACCTAAATGTGTTAAAGTGAACACAAAAGATGATGGAGTTTTCTCAGAAGCAGGATTATTAAAGGGAAGAAGAAAAATAAATGGAGGTATAGAGATATTGGTGGGGAGAAGCGGGGGGCCGGGCTGAGTGTAGAATGCTGGAATCAAAATTTAAAAAAAAGAAAACAGGAAATATGGCTAATAATACATTCAACAACAGTGCTATGGTAACTGTTATATTCTTTAACCAGAAGAGTATGCTCATGCTTGCCAGATGAAGGGAAGAGTCTCTATTTATTCATTGGTTCTGTACTGCAGTGGGAGTCAGATAGTATCTCTGGTACATGAGTTATGGTCCATCAGACAGAGCTTCACTCTGATGTAGAAGGATACCACTGCACGCATTGATCATAGGGTAATAGACAGTTTCTCCTTTAAGGGAGCTCTATCACTCTATAAACTTTTTTGAGCACATGCTGTAGGCAGGCTGTTTTAAGATTGGATGGTAGCTTTATGTTACGTGTAATTTTGTAACATTGAACTCCTTCAGTAGTAGAACATTTTGAGTAGGATTGTTCAGGCCCCAAAATCATTTGATTATTTTCCCCTCATCTGTTACACTGACTGAACCCTGAGCTATGAATTGAAATTCCTAAGAGATCAGTGTGGTCAGGTTGTTAAGCAGTTGAAATAATTGACCCTGTCGCTTTGTGTTCTTATTTGGTGGATTTGAGGCCTGGCTGTTCAATCTGTTGATAAGGAGTTTAGCTACAAATGGTTATCAAGATAAACCTATAGACTTGACTGGTGTGAGAGAAATAAAATCTGGCACATCTACTTTATTAGATACAAAAGAGAAATCAAGTGTAAATCTCTTAATTTTATCTCTGTGTTCTATAAAAATATGAAGCGAGTAAGAAAAGCCCACTTTTAGCATTAGCAAAAATTATGAAAATTTTTCATAATTTTGTACTATAAAAATATGAAGCGAGTAAGAAAATCCCACTTTTAGCATAGCAAAAATTATGAAATGAAATAAGAGAAAAGAACAAGATACTACTTTTAGTTTTTCTTTTTTGAGTTCCTGCATATTTTGCATAAGCCTGGACATATCTGTGTCAGACAGGTTCTTGTTCTTTTTATGCCCTTTGAGTCCCTTTAATGGGTGTAAAATTTCTATTATGACTCCATTAGTGTAGTGATGATGATATGGTAGCACTTGTCGGGATATTTTTGCCTCGAATTGAGATATGTTGCACTCTACACTAAAAGTGAACTTCCAATAAAAGCATTTGATGAGAGTATATTAAATATGCCATAGGCTTGTTAATGTCAGTTTGTGATTTCGTTTTCTATGTACATTTTTTTTCTTGAAAGGCATATTTCATTTTCTGTTCCTCCTTTAGAGGAAGTAAGTAGGTTAGGCCACAGAATCTCAAATAATTCATCCTTCTTACAGTAACAAGCGGGAAGGCAGGAAGTTGAGATTTTGTAAAGGTTGCTTTCGGTGACTACCCCTTTGTGTATAATCTCCAAGGCAGAAAAGTTAGCAAATCGGATAAACCATAGCTGCATTCATAGGATCATTGTCATTAACATACAACCAGGAGATACAGGTTTTAAGAAAATATCAATTAAGAAGGAACCATCCCATAATCAATTTCATTTATTTTTTTTATTTTTTATTTTTTATTTTTTTTTTAAAGATTTTATTTATTTATTAGTTAGAGAGAGAGAGTGAGCATAGGCAGAGAGGCAGGCAGAGGCAGAGGGAGAAGCAGGCTCCCTGCTGAGCAAGGAGCCCGATGTGGGACTCGATCCCAGGACGCTGGGATCATGTCCTGAGCCGAAGGCAGCCGCTTAACCAACTGAGCCACCCAGGTGTCCCTCATTTATTTTTTTTAAAGATCTTATTTATTTACTTGAGAGTGAGAGAGAGAGTGTGTGTGCACGCGTACAAGTGGGGGTGGAGGGGCAGAAAGAGAGGCAGAGGGAGAAGCAGACTCCCCACTGAGCAGGGAGCCTGATGCGGGGTTTGATCCCAGAACCCCGGGGTTCATGACCTGAGTGGAAGGCAGAGGCTTAACCCACTGAGCCACCCAAGTCTCTGTCAATTTCATATTTAGAGAAAGTGGGGATTAGTTGCCACTCAGTCATCTACCAAATAAGGATAGATGTGGACAGAAGACACAGATTCTCAAGGATTGTTCTTGATGGTCCTGAGATTTCATTTCTCACATTGAAATGATCTAGAGTTTTGCCTGCCTAAAATCTATGAACTTGGGCCCTGGGGGTAAAATTTTACATCTTTCCACAACAGGATCTCAATTCCAGTATGTGTGCGATTCAGAGTTCTTATCAGGCGGGTGAGTAGAATATCAAAGCTGGTATCTTTCATGCTTGATTTGAAAGGAAAATTTTTCTTTGTAGCAATATGTGTTTGTTGAGAGATACTTCAAGTGTGAGTTTAGATTTGTCTCTTATCCTTATTGAATAAGCCTGCTTAAGAGATTTGAGTTTAACTTCTTTTGATGTGTCCTCCACTGACACTTAAATAAGGAGGGTTTCTTGGAGCAGTAATGTTATGCTTCTGCCAATAAGGCAAGTGAATACTTAGCAGCCTAGCTGTGAGTTAGAATTTCACTGAAGAATATGAGATAGACAAATGAATTTGATCTTTTTTTAAAAATTTAATTTAATTTTTTTTTCAGTGTTCCAAAAGTCAATTGTTTATGCACCACACCCAGTGCTCCATGCAATACGTGCCCTCCTTAATACCCACCATCAGGCTTAGTTTGATCTTTTTTTCTGATTTCCCCTCTCCCTAATTCCCACCCACAAGTAGTCTATTGCATTTTCCCCTTTTCTTTTTGTTCATTCAGTTAATAAATTTTATTGATACCTACAATGGGTATTCATAAGGGATAAGGAAATGAATAAATCAAGGTCCCTTTCCTTCAAAGCGTGGTCTAAGTACATAATCATGATACACTGTCGGTATTGTGATGGGGGTATAGATTCTTTCTTCCTTATCTCTCTTCTGGCGCATATCACATACACAGACTCTGGTTTTTGTAAAGAGAGGGACTCATTCTAGTCTCCTTTGGGGACGATCCCTAGTTCTCATCTTTCTTTCTCCTACCAGCCTTTTGCAGGACGTGGAACCGCAGTTGGTGTGTGAGGAAGCTTTTGTACCTCCTCAGCAAAAATACTGATAAGGTTGCCAGTGGTCTACTCTTGAGTCATTATTTAGAGATTATGTCCTTCTGACCTTTTTGGTTGTTATAACATTCTTTTCTTTATAAGAATGTGGCAAAACTAAAACTAACTCATTTTGAAATTTTCCATGTCTATGAAATCCAGAGTCTTACCATTGATCTTAACCTCCCATTTTTCTTTACCTTCACCTCTGGACTCCTGAGATATCACTTAGGGCTTTGTGGTGCAGAGGTCTCAGCCTTTGCAGTTATCATTCCTGTGCTCTGGTATGCTTCAGATACTGGGTAAACTGGTGCCTGGAGGGAACGTGGACACTGGAGAGCAGTTTGTTTTGTTTTCTTCAAAGTAGCTACAGCTCCATGTATTGCATGTCTACCATATGTAAAACACTCTTAGCACGTATGATCAAAATGCAGATTTTTACAACTCTGTAAAGTAGACATTCCCCTTCCATTTTATTGATGAAGGAGCCTATGGCTCAGGAGAGGTTACGTACCCTGCCCAGGATTATGCAGTAGTTTGGAAAATAGGAGACTAGGACTCAAACCCAGATGCTGTGGCCCCGGAGCCCATGCTTGTCACCCTCACACTAGACTGGCTTCTGTGTTAGCTAAATTGCAACGTGCTGAGCGATGTGGGATAGTCTGAGGGCCACTATCTTCGGAGACAAAGGTTTGTTTCATGGTTGCATGACCTCCATTTTCTTGCCTGTAAAATGGAATCAGTCGTAAGAGTAGTCGTGAGGGTCAAGCAGGCTGCTATTAGTGAGATCTTTTAAAATAAATGGCAGCTCATGGAGGAGACCCCTCTGCTCTGGTGTGTCTGTATCCCCTTCATGTATATTAGGCTTTTTGCCTTTGGCCGGTCACTCCTTTGTAGCCGCGTATTTGTGAGCATGTGTTTTCCCCTTATAGGCTATGTACCTCAGAGAGCTGAGGTGCAGGCCATCAGAGAGTAAGTCAGAAAACAGTAGACAGGCCTGAGGAGTCAGAGGCCGTATCTTTCTCAGGATCACCAAGGACTACATGTCCGAAGGGCGTTCTCCGGTCTAAGACACTAAGAGTCTCGCCCCCTCGGATGCAGGTTGGGAACTAGGTCCGAAGGTAACATTTGTAGCTGAATCTAACCTGAAGAGGAGTCCGTTTTATTCCTGTAAAACGCCCCCTACTTTCATGTTATTTCCTGAATTTATTTTCCATAGCTCAGCATTTTCCCAAAGGCCGGGGGCAGGGGATAGAGGACTCCATGGAATTCGATGCCCTGTGATAATAGAGTCACAAGGCAAGGGGACCGTGGGAAGCTTTGGCTTGGCCAGTACTTCCCAGATGCCACAGTGCTGCTGACGTGCACTGTACGTGTCCTGAAGACCCCCGGGGTATTTGCATCTCTCTCAATAAAACAACTGCGTCACAGGCCCTGAATAAATGGTCTCCTAAAGGCTGTGTTTTGAGGAACAGACTGGGAGATATTGCCCTGGCCTTTCATCTAGTTTTGTTGCAAAGCCTCTGCCTGGCTTGCAGTGTGTTGTCAGACTAGCATGGTAGCAGAGAGAGCCTGGCCTTCAGGCCCAGCTCCCTCCCGTTATGGCAAAGCCTTCTCTGTCACTTGGAAGTATTGTCCTTTGAAGAAAGGTGATAGTCGAGGGAAACAAAAGCAAAAATAAACTGTTGGGACTCCATGAAATAAAAAGCTTTTACACAGAAAAGGAAACCATTAATGAAACAGAAAGGCATCCTACTGAATGGAAGGGGGTATTTGCAAGTGATATGTCCAATAAGGGGTTAATATCCAAAGTATATAAAGAACTTACACAATGCAACACACACACACACACACACCAATCCAATGAAAAGATGGGCAGAGGACTTCAGGAGACATTTTTCCAAAGCAGACCTGCACATGGCCAACGGACAAATGAAAGACGCTTGACATCACCCACCATACTGGAAATGCAAATCAAAACCACAATGAGATAAGAGCTCATACCAGTGAGAATGGCTTGTGTGGAAAAGGCAGGAAGTCCGAGTGTTGGGCTAGCATGTAGAATAAAGGGAAACCTCACACGCTGTTGGCGGGAATGCGATTTGGTGCCTCCATCATGGAAAACAGTATGGGAGTTCCTCAAAAAATTAAAAAATAGAAATACTGATACCATATGATCCAGTAATTCTACTACCAGTTATTTATCCAAAGAAAATGAAAAATACTAATTTGAAAAGATATATGCATCCCTGTATATTGGGGCATTACTTATAATAGCCAAGCTATGGAAACAACCCAAGTCTCTAGCCATAGATGAATGGATAAAGAAGATGTGATATACACAGATACACACACACACACACAAGTATTACTCAGCCATAAAAAAGGATGAGATCTTGCCATCAGCAGCAACGTGGATGGACTGAGAGGGAATTATGCTAAGTGAAACAATCAGAGAAAGACAGAAACCACATGATTTCACTTGTATGTGGAATCTAAAAAAACCCAAATGGACAAATAAAAAGACAGACTCTCAGGTATAGGGAACAAACTGCTAGTTGCCAAAGGGGAGGGTAGAGGGGGGATGGGCAGAATAGGTGAAGAGCATGAAGAGGTATAAAAAGAGCTAGTAGTCTTTTCTGGAGCTATGTAAATATGAGATATTATGAACAGTAAAATATCTGCTTTTATGGAGTGATCTTGAGTCTTGTGATATTTAGATTTTGAGCAGGTACCTTACCATAAGAAATATTACAGAAATACAATTAAATAGGAGAAACAAAAGTCACTGTCTGATATTTTTAAGGTCACTTGAAAACTCAAATAATTGTTAAACCAGATAATTTTAATAAAAAGCTAACATTTTATTGACTGCTTACTACGTGATAGGCACAAGGCTATGGTATTAACTGATTCATGTCGTGGAATCTTCACCATTGCCCAGTGAAGAAAGGGTCCCTTCTCCACCCTTTATAGGTGGGGGAATTAAGACTTCCAGAGATTAACTTGTCTGAGGTTATTGAGTAGGCAGTTGTCAGATTTTGCAAAGTGAAGTGGAGAGGAGGAAGGGAAGGAAGTGGTTGAGGAAAGGGTGAGGGATGGAAGAGGAAACTGGTGCACTCATGGCAGGTTTTGAGGATGACCCATGAATTATTTTGTTTGGTTCGTGATGATGCTTTTAGGGTTAGCATTCCTGATTCTTTGGAAAAGATAGCTTGTCCTTTTAGCCCGAACTGATTAAAACCAGGTGCTGATATCTCAGTTCTGTCATCAGACAGAATTTTAACCCAATTCTGCTTTTAAGGTGATGTTTATCCCCATTTTATAACCATTCCCAACTCACAGCCATATCCTCTCTGTACCTTATTTTTGAAGAACGCATCGGTTAACTATAAAGCTACAAAATGTAACTCTAAAAAAAGCAACTGTAAGATTATTTAAACTCTTCAACTGTTCTTAGTGAACATTAACTAGCCATTCTTTTAAAGGTGCTATTTTAAAACCATGGTTTGAGCAAGAATGGCCCAGCTACAGTTAGCTCCCTTTCTTAATAATCTTTATTTCTCACTTTATCTGCAGATCCAGACTTTTGGTTTATAGGTAGTGGCCACTCTTTCACTTGATTTTGAGCATCTGGACTGGGTGACTTATCTCTCGGGGGACTCTTGTCTTCGTCTCAGTGCTAGAAAGGTTCTTCACCTTGACTCTGTTGTAGGAGCTCGGCACTGGGGGGTCCATGCCCCTCACTTGGAGCCGCTGCTTGTTTGATCCACTCAGTGGCAGATATGAATGAAGGGACCATATGAAGGGGGGATTTTGAAGGACACACAAACTGCTTATCTCTAGTCAAAATAAAATAATAGTAAATTCTTTTTTTGTGAATTTGTGAAGGATATATCCCAAGGCAATCGCCAGTTCTCAACGTGAGAAAAAATCATTGTAATATACAATTCCTTCCTTCAGATTACTAAAGTGTAACTGAAAAATGTAAATGATCTCTCTAGACCTTAACTACTTATCTTGCTTGATGAGCAATTTTTGTACTGTCTGGAGCACTTATTGAAACAAATTCACACATCTTTTCTACTTACTTCCTTTTGGAGCATTTGGTAGTTTTGTTCACACAATGTGTCTGAGTCATCATTGCATTTGACATTTCAGTCTTTAATTTATCTGAAACTTCTATTTTGTGGCTAGGCCTAGCGCTTTCATAAACATTTCCATATTCCCCTCATTCTGTCATCAACACTAGAATCAACTAGCAGTTAATTTTGTTTGTTTCATTTCTTAACAAGAAACGATGTTTTATCTCTTTCTTTACAGTGGCCATAGACTAAGACTAAGTGCTCTGTGTAAGAGCATCCCTGGACTGTGGCTGGTCCAGGCGACTTGCCCTTGCCCCTCAGCTTCGTGGTATGTCTCATTTAGAGTCATGTCTCTGAAAGATAACAAATTGCTGAATGTCATGAGAACTTCAGATGCCTCTCAGGAATGATAGAAGCCATAAATAATCTGTGAATGCCAGTGATCTACAATATTTTTCTAATACCCAAGTTGGGGGAGAAGTGAACCTTACCTTCCTCTTCTCATCCATCTGTGGAGCTGATACATTTGCATATATAGCTAAATACCTACTATTTAAATGACCTAAGACTTTTGGGAAAGTTGACTTCCCTTAGTGACTTCTCTGCTATTGCTTCCATTGTTGGCAGCAATCACAAACTAAGTATTTTGATGGGAAGACCTGCCATTTGTTACATGATTTATTCTGAATTGACATGAGAAGAGGTTTTGAAACATTTTTTTCATTAATTTTTTTTCCTTTTAAAAAAATGTGAACAGTCAACAGGTATAAAGGAATGTCTAGAGAGCAGATTCCCTCCTGTGGCTGTCTGGCAGCAAACTGTTGCCTCTTCCTGAGGGCCGCCAGTGTTGTTACCAGTTTCTGATGAATCCTTGCAGAGAGGATGTCTGCCTGTATAATAAGCATATATATACCCTTTGTTTTATAGAAGCAGTAGGACACAGTTTTTATACTTGGCATAAAATTAGAGTATTAGTTCTGTGTTGGAGCTCTTTCTGTATCACAATGTAAGGAGCTCATTGTTTTTTTATAATGGCATTAAATGCCATATGGATGTGCTGCAGTTGTCCTTAATTGATGGACTTTTGGATTGTTTCCAATATTTTGACCTTACGACTAGACCTGTAGTCAGTGACTAACACTTTACGTTTTTCCTTCTTTTGTATGTGTGAGTATCTATAGAATAAATTTCTAGGAATAGAACTGCTGAGCTGGAGGATCTGTTCTTGGAAATTGATCTCCAGAGAGGTTGTTTTCATTTATAATGCCACCGTCAATGCACGAGAGGGCCTGCTTCCCCATATCCTCATAACATAGAATTTTTGAGTATAAGATATTAACTAATCTCTTCATTGCCTGCTGTTTCTTGAAAACTAGTGGTGTATAGTAGGTTGAGGCTTCCAGGGATTTATTCAGGTGAGAGACTGAGTACATTCATCCATTAGATACAATGTCCCAAGGGAAAGCTGAGTTGCAAAGCTTTGGTTTGGAGGCAAGGAATGGTGCGGGAGAAAGAGATACAGAAGGTATCTGTAGGACAGTGTTGCATGTCCTTTAATCTGTCTTCCAGCCCTTTTGTTGGAGGCTTAGGGCAACAAGATTGTCATAAAAATGAGTAAAATCTAAAGTGAACTGTTGCACCAAAGAGGGACTTGGGGAGTCTAATGTGTTTGAATTGGTGTCAGCAGTAATGATCTCTGCCCTCAGTAAGGTCATCGGTTCCTAACAGTGGGCATTGGTAGAAGCACCTTGGGCATCAGAATCCTTAATTTTAGCCATTTCCAGTCATGATAGGAAAGCTAGTGGGAATCAAAAGATCAAAAGCTGCAGTGGTGTATTTGCTGGATATGTGAACCCCACAGTGGTCTTTTTGAAATCAGCAGTGGCTGGGAGACTCTTAGGATTTAGAAGAGGTTTAGAGGAAAATGGTGGATCTTGGCTGATAGTGCAAAGGACCCACCATGGTGCACTTTGGAGATGCTTCTTTAGGAAATCTGAGCATCATTAACAAGAGATTGGGGATGAGATTTTCTGCAGAGTGAGAAATGAATGCTATTCGTGACTTGCCTTGTGAGTAACTCTACTACCTACTTGCTTTTTATGGTCCATAAAGGTTACACATGGAGTTGTGGAATAGCACCAGGTGATAATTAAAGAAAACATAAAACAAAGCATTTTAAGTTCTAAAACAAACAAACAAGCAAACTGCTTCATTCTTAGGACCCCAACTGATTGAAATGAAAGGACTTTGTATGTATGCAAGTATGCACTTCTGGAGAAAGAAAACAAGGGAAGAAGACTTAGGGTGTCATGAAGAAGGAGCTTCTGTTAAAATAATATTGGTTGATGCCTCTTCTGTCTGATGAAGAGATGATAGACAATGTCCTAGCCATTCAGACTTCTTGTGATAGTGTGAATAGCTATTTGGCTTCAAGATCAGATAAGGGGAAAGAACACATGGTAAATATTTTTATGCCATCATATTTTATACACAGTGTTCACAAACCTTAAAGTGAAACAATGAATAGAAATTTTTATAAATTCTAGATATGTGCCTGTAGGTAGAGTACAGTGTGAAACATTACCGATGTTTTGTGGAACAAAAGCAAATTCTAAGTATTTCCAAAAATGTGTCATGAGCATTTACTGCAGGTTTTGTACAGTGCTAACTTTTAGATTTCTCCTGCGTTCTATTCCTTCTCTTAATCACAGGATTTTGTCATTGTGAATTTTACGCATTTATGATTTTTAAGTGGAAAAAGACAAGTTCTATTTCTGTTGTATATGTGTCTTAATGACACTTTGTTAATAAGCATGTATTTGCTATTTATTAAAAGGATATACACTGCACTGATATACATAAATCAAGAACTTCAGCCCTAATAAATTTGTTTCTGGATTTGTCATGTCTAAAGGAGTAATTTAGGGAAAAGTAGGTTTAGCCAGATTCTTAGAGGGGTAAGACTCTGAGACAAGACAGGACAGTGGTTGAGAACAAAAACCCATGGTTGGAATCAGACTGACCTGGTTTCAGATATTGGCCATGCCACCAGATACGGTTTTGTGTAAATTCCCAACCTCTGCAACTCACTTTCTTCAGTGTAGACCAGAGGGATTTTAGAGTCGATCTTTTTATGAGCAAGAAATAAATGAAATAATATATGTAAATTTGTGCTTTGACTCCATTTCTGGAAGAGGTTGAGATTGAATTAATAAATTAGAAAGTATATATAGTATGTCTGACTGGTGTAATTGTAGTACCTGGTGATAACTGTAGTCAGAGAAAGAACGGTAAAACAGTCCTATTCTGAGGCTCATTCTGGTGTTCCCTGGTATATCCACCAGGGGGAAAAATTATTCCGTCACTCTACTGTCTTATCAAGAAAAAGTTGCCACTCCTCCAACACTTCACAGGGAAGTGGATTTTGTTGCTGATCCCTGTTTAGTGAGGTAGGAGTCATAGAGTACTTAAGCACAAGTCTTAATTCACTTAACGTCTTCTTTGTTTCTTAGATTAATCTTCTTCAGGCCTTCACATCTTGGTTCCTGTTTTAAGGGTGAAGTCTAATGATAGTGAAATCTAGTACTTCTTCAAATTAAGACTGTATAAATTTTGAAATGATCAGAAATAGACAATATGTAATGCTTGAAATTTGCTCATTTAAAGGGAACAAAGGAAGAAAGAATATGGAGGGATCCAATAAACTTCAACAAAAGCTAACTATGATTCAAAGAAACACAGGTTTTTTTCTATTGACTGTTTAAAAATAAATGTATATTATGTATCTAAAGAGATTGCATTTAAAATATATTTCTTTTATAGAATAGAATTTAAGATAGAATATAAAATAGAATTTTTCAAGCACTTATAAACGAAAGATATAGTATAATAAACTGCTGTGGGCCCTTCAGACTTCTTGAGAATTACTAGCACATTGCCTATTTATTCCACCACTTCACCCTCTTGACTAATTTGTAGCAAATTCCTATCTTAATCATTCCATCTGTCAGTTTCAGTTGACAAGATGAAGTCCCCTTTTGAAGGTATATGCCATCATCATCCCTCCAGAAAAATCAGCATTTTTGTATATCATCAAATAGCCAGGTGGTATTCATGTTTTCCTTCCTGTCTAATTTTTGTTGTCTTCTTTAAGAAATGGTTTAAATCAGGGTCCAAACAAGATCTATGAATTATGATATTGTGATTTATTAATATGTTTCTCAAATCTCTTAAGCCAAGTTTCAGATTTCCTCTTCCATATATTTTTTTACTCCTGGCCTTATGTGCGTGTATATGTCTGTGTGGCAGAAAGCCAAGTTTTTATCCTAAAAAGATTTGAGTGGCTCTCAAATCTCTCTGACACTCTTAAGAATGATTAAAAACCCCAAAGAGCTATTGTTTGTATGGGTTATATCTACTAATATTTCCTGTATTCAGAATTAAAATACATAATTTAAACTATTAAAAATAACAGTAGCAAACCCATTATGTTAATATATGTCCACACAGTTTTACTGAAACATAATCATAGTTTCCACCATGGAAAAATGAGAGAAGTGGCACTGTGTTACATTTTGAAAGTCTCTTTAATGTTTGGCTTAATAGAAGATAGCTGGATTTTCATATCTGCTCCTGCATTCAGTCTGTCACAATATGTTGTTTTGGTTAAAGTGTATGAAGAAAATCTGCTTCACACAGATGTGGGCTTGGAAAGGGAGAGGAGTATTTTAAGTGTTTTCATGTAGTGGTGGACATTCTTCTGTGATACTACACCAAAAGTTGACAAGTGGTAGTTTCTTAAAGGTAAGTTGCAGTAGTGGGCAATTTGAAAGCCCAACAATGAACTTTTCATACTGTGTTACATTAAAATCCATTGGTCTGTCATGCACTTGAATGGATCCTTTCCATGCATAATTTTGTGATATCAAGCATGGTTATTGGGAAAATACTGCTTCACTGAGTTATGCAAATCTCCCAAATGTTGACATATGTCAAATATAAAATATTTTTAAAATCCTGTTCATGAATATCACCACCCATCTCCTTAGAAAAGTATTTAGCGGGGCACCTGGGTGGCTCAGTGGATTGGGGCCTCTGTGCCTTCGGCTCAGGTCATGATCTCAGGGTCCTGGGATTGGGCCCCACATCGGGCTCTCTGCTTGGCAGGGAGCCTGCTTCCCTTCCTCTCTCTCTGCCTGCCTCTCTGCCCACTTGTGATCTCTCTGTCAAATAAATAATCTTAAAAAAAAAAAAAAAGTATTTAGCTCTTGGGAAGCTGTCACACCCATGGTGGAGGGTACACGTTTTCCAAAATCATGATCTTTCGGTGAATGCTCAAATTGTATCTCCAGCAACAAATGCTGTCAGTGTTTCCCGTGAGGTTGACGGGCTCACTTCATTTATTTTTGACAAAATATTTGCCAGATATCCAAACCTGAATGAACATAGTTTGTTAAATAAATGGCCTTCCATGGAAAAGCAGCTTGTTCAGCTTGCATCTCAGAGAGTTCACAGGTGCTTTCCTTGGTGCTTTGACATACCCAAGGGCTTGATGTGAGCTTCCCATTTCATCACACAGAATGTTAAAAAGATGTGTTTTTAAATATCAAGATTTAATGGAATTGTCATTTTACCTTATCAAGGATGATCTCTACTGAAACTGGCATTTGTTTCCTATAAGTACACAATGGTAAAGGAGGCAACGACTACTCCTACCTCTGGGTACCCCAACTGTCTACCCACTGTTGCTTGTGTACCATCAATGCATATGTCATATGCTGACATTGTGAGGAAACCAAATAATGTGTTAGTATTTTTATGAAAGTACTTTTGACTTCTAGGGTCTTTAGAAAGCATCTCAGGTCCTCCCAGGGTCTGTGGACCACACTTGGGAGGATTGTTGCCAAGAGTTTCCGACAGTCTGAAGTTTACTCCGTATATATTTTTGTGGTGTGATTAAACATGTCTCTTTGTCTGTGGTATTTCCTGTAAATAGACTTAATCAGATTAGGTTTGATTTTGTTTTTTTCTTGGCAAGGTGACTTGATAGATGCTCTTGGGTTTGTATTCCTAGTGGTCATCACTGGCCATTGCCAAAGCCATTCATTTTTCAAGGATTGAAAATGGTAAATGTTTCAGAAGCCATTCAGAAAATGGTTTGTTATTTCTTCTTTATTAGCGGAACTCTTTCTAAACTGAAACTTCCTCTCACCAATAATTTGGTTACCCTGAGATACAGTTTGCATGGGTCTCATGCAATGTAGGCAGGATAAATCCTTGTTTCTTTTTCCAGATGATGAGTTGGTTCCCTTGTAGTCTCAAAAGGTGATCAAGGAGGTGTTCTTGGTTGGTTGGTTGATTTTCAATATCAGTATGAACTCATGGATTTAAACTCATTTGATGTGTTTCAGTTCATTGCAGGAATCCTATCCTTAGTTTGTCCAGCAGGAGCCTCTTCAAGTTGGCTTCTGAGTTCTTTTGATATGACCTCTGTTGTCTTTGACAGCTTCCTTGCTTTTTGTTGACCAGTTCCAAACTTGTCTTGCATATCTGCCACTGAGCAGAAATCAGCCCCTTCTCTGGGAAGACCTGAGAGAAATGGTATTTAGACACCACAGTCTGAGCACTTGGCTGTTCTATACTGTTGGTTGGTGGTTGTTTCTAGATTTTTGTCAGACAAAGCTAGAAAATATGCATTTTTTAAAATATTAAAGTGTATTATGAATACATACTGATACTTCCATTCAAATTTAGGACTTACCCATCTTTCATTGCATATCAGTGACACCAACATGATTACTTACCACATACCACATACACAACAGTCTTGGAATAACAATATCAGTGTGACCACTAACAACATGATTATGGAAAATTGTTTTATAATTTTTAAAAAAAATGCAAATTAGAAGCATTATCACAGTTAGCTAGCTGACTTGGTTATCTTAACAAAGCCTTATTATTAGTGTTTGCTGTGTATTTTAAGACTGCTTCCTTATTTTCCAGAACATCAAATTGGCAGATATCTCAACTGAATTAAATTAATCAATTTACTGAAAGAATTGGTCACACTGTGAATTCATTGAATTGATATAGCAAACTTAATTGACTGATGTAGATGTCTTAACAGATTGGAATTTTCTTGTTTTTTATTATCTAAATGGCTTCATTTTATTATTTAACATGTAATATTGATTCTGTCCTTCATACCCACTCTCTTTTCAATATCTTAAAGCAACAACGACAAAAAAACTACTTAATGGGCAAGAAATTCTATTTATATGTATCGTGATTTTTTATTTTAGGTGAATATGCTGTGAAACAGAGAATTCCTTTTTAAGAATAGAAAAATTGACACTTTTTAATTTATAAATCTAATAATGTTTTTTCTTCTATAATTTACCAGGGATTGCACTAGGAAAAAAGTGATATTTTTGAAGCATTTTTTCTAGCTCTGTGGGCATGGGATTTGTGATCAAGAAAATTATGTTTGGAAACCGCGGCAATGACCACTAAAATAAAAACTGATTTGTATGTAGAATATTTATGATATGCCTTTTTCCCCCCTTCCAGTTTCAAAAATAAATCATGACTGAATCTGCCTCTAGTGCAAGTGGTCAAGAATTTGATGTATTCAGTGTTATGGACTGGAAAGATGGAGTAGGCACATTACCAGGAAGTGACTTAAAGGTAAGCTGTCTTTATTAAATACAGCTATCTGTGTGTATTTATTAAAACAAACTTGACTACACATGTGAAACAAGAATTAAAAGCATTAAGCAATGCTCTATGTTCCACGTGATACTGAGATGTCTACAGTAAATCATCAAGACAATTTGAAATGCTGATGACTTGGCAGAAGTCTTCCTCAGTTGTGGTGGTGGATGGGAATGTTTTGGCAATATGTGCTTATTGCTTATTTTGCAGAAGTTGGATTATAGCTTCCAGAGGTTCATCCCAGGTTTGACTTTATCATGATGGACCATAAATATGGAAATGGTAGGCTTCAAAGACCTAGCTTCCTGTGTTTTGTAGTCATGAACTTTATAACTTTAAATGAATAACCACATTCCCTGTGCCCTAGTTTTCTCTTTTTAAAACTGGATAATGTTAAAATATTTAATAGACAGGGCTATTCTCCTCCCTTAAATTATTTAAACTGGAAATATGGATTTTTATATAATCACTTGTTGAAAAGCTTGTCCTGCTGTAAACCAAGTTCCTTTTATATAGATGGGAACTGTCTTCAGAGAGTGATGCTTCAGCCTGTTCCTTTCCTGTGTGCTCACCTTGCCCCTTGCCTCAAGTCTCCCTAAACCCACAGCAGGACTACCTCTGCTGCCCTGTGAAACATAGTTTGCAAGCTCATCAGGGAGGCTAGTCACTCCCAGCTCTCACTTCTAATGTGTTTTTGCTCTAGTCCTATCTCTGGGACCTTGAACCTGTCTGTGGCCTTTCAGACTTTGTGATTGTATGTGGTCACTCAGGTGTTTGAACTTCTGATCACCCTAACTGGCTGTCGCTTGGCTTTCCTCTATAGTGCTCGGTGTTCTGGTCTATCTTGAATAGACATTCCTGCCCCTTCATAGTGGCTTCCTGGAATCCAGTACCTTTTAGTTTCTACTTGACAAGTAACTCAGCCAAGCCCACTCTAGTTCATCCTCAGTGGTAAGATTTGGATAGTCCGTCATTGGAAAAATACTTAGATTTTAGTTGGTTAGGTTGAATTAACTGCAGTGTGCCAAAATATCTATCTTAGTTTAGCTTAACAAAAATACTGCAGTGAGGTTCAGTGAAATCTGGAGAGGAGGTACGGTTGTAGTTTTAGTTCTGTATGGCCTGGAACAAGTCAGTTAGTCCCTTTGGGCCGGTTACCTTTTTGGTGAAATAAGGAATTAAATGAATACTAAGGATTTTATCTGCTTTAACATTCTCCAAATGCTCATCTGGATTAGATATGATGGGAATCGAGTGCTGAAATTTGTGAAAAGGAAAAACTGTTCCAGACGCTCATAATGTCAGCCTTATAGTAGCTACATGAGCTTTGTCAAGTTACTTAAATTTCCTAAGTTTCAGAATCTTTATCCAAAAACTGAGGAAATAGGATCTCTGTCACAGGGTGGTTATAAGGATTGAAAAAAGTAACATGGAAAACACTTAACGAATTGTATCTTTTCTGGCTTTGTGATATATTTTGTAAGCTGCCTTTTTTTTTTAATTGCTTTATTCTTATATTTTCCTTGTATGTTTTTGTTGCATTATTTTGGTGTCAGTAGATGAAATTTATAACTTCTGTTCAGTTAGGTTTTGAACTTTCTATCCTTGAGAAGTTTCCCTCCTTCAGAAATTTAAATTGCCTGAAGGTTTTCTGAGCAATGGATTTTAGGAATTAGCTTATTACTTTTATTAAGGTAATCAGGTAATTAAGCCACTTAGTGGGTATTATAATCTGGTTTATTTTATTTGACTTTTAGGCAATTACCTGGGTAATTGCCATGTATCCAATTCACTACATATACTGTAGACAGCTTGAAACCCCACTTCTAAAAAAAAAATTAAAAAATTGTTTTTCTACTTTATAACCATTTTTACTTGAAGAGATTCAAGGACAAGCCAGTTGATTATGTTACTTAGGGTTTCTTAATCACTTGCTCCTGATATTAATAGCTGAGTCGCTTAAGAGACCTGATTGAGAAATTGATTTTTCACAAAAATAAGGTATTAAAAAGAACTTTGAATAAAGCATGAGATTTACTCTCTGACATCGTGCCTCATCTATCTTACATTACTGAAGCTTCTGTTTCTTAATGGGTATATCCATGTGGACTTCCTCATAAACAAGGCTCTCCTAAGACAGCCTGCTCAGATTAATGTAGTCCATACAGTCCGCCAATGCACAGAAGTCAGTTTCTTATCATGGGAACAGGTTTTTATATGCTTCAGTTTATTGCCATTTTGAAAGAATGTTTCTCTGTAAAATGTTGCTGGCCAATCAAGTTATGTCACTCTTCTGCTTAAAATCCTTTAGCAGTTTCCTGTCTTTCATGGCAAAGTTTATCTCGGAAGTTTTTGGTGCTCTGGCCCCTACTTTCTTCCAGCTGCTTCTCATTTCACTCTTCTGTGCCATCTTATTTCCTTTCCAGCTCAACTAGCTAGTTGAAGGCTTCAAACCTTGGTCTATATATTGTTTCCTGTTGTTAGGTCCCCTTGCCCCTCTTTGTCCTGGATTAACCAAGCTTTATATAAAACAGAGTGCAAAAACTTTTCATTTGGGTGCAGGAGTGGAAAGAACAGAGAACCTACTCTCTGATGAGCACTTTATTTTGCATCTTTTTTTTTTTTTTTTTAAGATTTTATTTATTTGACAGAGAGAGATCCCAAGTGGGCAGAGAGAGAGAAGGAAGCAGGCGGGGCTCGATCCCAGGACCCCTATGCGCGGCTCGATCCCAGGACCCTGGGATCATGACCTGAGCCGAAGGCAGAGGCTTTAACCCACTGAGCCACCCAGGTGCCCCTCTCTGCATCTTTTTATTTAATCCTTTTGAGGTATTTCCTCTCACTGTCGTCAGTTTACAGATGGGAAAACAGAGGCCCAGAATGGTTAAAGCATTTGCCCACGGTCAAGATATTGGCAAAACTGTGTCTAAAGTTGGGCTTTTCTGATACTAAAATTGATTCTCTTAACATTGCTATGCTACAGTCTAAAGGGAAGAGATGTTTTCCTAACAAAAGAGATACAGGGAAAATATTAGAGCAATTTAGAGGTGGTATTATTTTAGCTGGAGGTATCAGGAAGGCTTTGGGAAGTAGTGGTCACATGGGCTTCAGGTGTCTGAAAATAGGTCGGCATCTATGTGAAGACTGCTGTGTGCAGGGATGGCAGGCAAGAAGGAGAAGGACATTCAGAAGAAGGACCAGCCTAAGAAAGTATTCGTGTTACAGAAGAACCGGCAAGTGTCTACTGACCCTCTTGGAAATACTGTAGTCATCCATAAGACACTTTTGCTTAAACAAGCTTTGGAAACTGTGCCATTGCCTAATTTTTCAGTAAAATGGCATAGTATTTGTAGATGAATTTCTCAATGCCAGCCATAAGAACAGGCAGGCAGTAAGTGGTAGGGGGAAGGTGCATGGTAGAGCTCCTCGTCCCTAAGCAGTTTCTCTCTCTGAACTTCTAATTGGAGTCTGAAATTTATCCACAGAGAATTATTCCTCTGGGTCATGAGGATTTAGCCATTTGGCATCCTTTAGTAGAATGCAGATACACTCCACAGAGAGCGATAGCATCTTATCTCGTAAGAATAGTTGCCACTTAACTGAGAGCAAGACCCTGCAGCAGCAGTGCAGAAACCCAACTGGAAAATTCACTGCGCTCATAGTGTGCAGTTTTGCCTTGTTGTGATTAATGTTCAAAAACATGTAGTTACCAGAATCTTTGCTCTTAAAGCAGATTGGTAAGTAGAACTCACATCTCAGCATGGAAAATAATAAAACAAAAATAGTAACCTCAGCAGCGTCTTTTAATGATCTGCTATTAAAGATGGGCAAAAACCAGCAAAGGATCCTTTGCCTCTACAAGCAAAAAGAAAGAAGAGAATTGAATCAGTTAGAGGTAGTTCAAGCCAAGTCAAACAAACCTTTGTAACCCCTTATGTATTTCAGGCGTAATTGTTTTCTGACTGACCTAGATGTATCCACTAACAGAACAGATTACAATGTCAGCTGATGTGTTTGATGTGCTTAATAAATTTCTTTTGTAAAGTTTATAATTTTGATGTTCTTGATTATGGAATGGAGCCACACGATAAATTTAAATGCTGTTTTTTAGATGTCTGGATGAAAAGAACTAATAACTTTGAAAAAAGAAATAAGAGGGATTATTTCAAGTTTCCATGGCTCTAAAACCATTCATAAAAGCATTACCCACTTCAGAACCTGGTGTTTTATTGGGGTAAAAAAATGTTAGGGAATGTGTCAGTCTTTCTGGAATTCCATCTGTGGAACTCCAGCAATGCTGGGAGTACCTACCAGTGTATGTTGTCCAGCATTTTCTACAATAGTAACATTGTGAAAGACAGTAAATCCAAACTGAGAAGCCAGAAAAAAAAATTAACCCCTATGTCTTTTTGCATATGATAGGGTACTTTGAAAACACTTGGAGGTTAATTTTTGACATAAGGTAAATTTGGTTAGGGTAGATGTTCTTTACTTTTTCAGGGTTATAGAATGCCTTTGAGGATATGATGAAACTTACGAACCTGATTCCCAGAACTATGTATGTGCCCATGACATAATTTTGCATGTATTTTCATGCAAAAGCCCAGCTATGGATTCCTGGCTTCCAGGAGTTCATTGTGTCCCTCAGTGTCGTGGCATCTTTCCTCTGTACTTCGCCTATAGGTCATTTACTGGCAATAAGTATTAGAAGGAAAAGATACCTGGGATTAATTGTTGTATTGTAGGAATATTACTTTTTAACTTTGAGAGTCGTTGAGCCTAAAGCTCAACTCCAGGTGTCATAAATCTGCACTTTAAAGATTCAACTCAGTGGTGTTCTCTTTCTCAGTGTTGGAAAGGCAGCCTTGCAGCTTAGTAGCAGGCTGGAAACTTCTACCACAGGAGACTCTGTGTAATGCAAATGGTGCCATTTCTCACATTAGGTAGTTTTCAAGCAGGTATAAATTAATATCAACCTATAATAAAAGTAAAACTACTTACCTGAACTGAATGACAAAGTTCATGCCTCTTGTTTTGTTAAACATTCATGCAGAATTGATTTTCTGTCTCGTTCTTTCATATCATTAATTAGTAATCATTATGGCTTGTTTTTTCTACTCTTGCCCAGTAGATGGTACTGTCAGCTTTATTTTGAAATATTCCCTTTCCAGAGTAGATCATCTAAAAAATTTTTGTTTTCCAAAAAGTAAAATTATTTTTAGCTCTTTTCCTCTCAGTTACCTTTTTGTCACTTTCTACACTGACATTTTTAGGTGAGCACACCAGGTATAGTAAACACATGTTAGCTGGGAACTTGTATCTGAAATATGTAGTAGAGAACATTTTCACTTCCCTTAACAATTTCAGCTTTGTCAGTCTAAAAACCTTTTAATCATGGTAGAGTACATGCATAAAATTTTTTAAGGTGGGGCGCCTGGGTGGCTCAGTGGGTTAAAGCCTCTGCCTTCGGCTCAGGTCATGATCCCAGGGTCCTGGGATCAAGCCCCACATCGGGCTCTCTGCTCCGAGGGGAGCCTGCTTCTCCCTCTCTCTCTGCCTGCCTCTCTGCCTACTGGTGATCTTTCTCTCTGTCAAATAAATAAATAAAATCTTTAAAAAAAAATTTTTTTTTTAAGGTGCTGTGTTTTCCTGGTGGAAGGAATAGTAATTTTTGCTTCAGCTTTTTCTGATTTGTAGTCTGAATGATTAAATGAATTGTTCTGTTGGCATGTTGACTAAGTAGATGTTTTAGATTGGGGAATGGCGGTCTTAAGTTTCACTACTACATATTGGCATGCTCATCTATATTTCTGTGAAACATCTAAAAACTTTAAGCAAGAAGGTTTATGATTTGAATGGTGAGCTTTCCAGTTTTTTATCAGCTCTCAAAATTAGTGGATCCTTGAGGTCATTTTATTTTATGGAAAAACAGAGGACTATGGAAAATTTGAACTTCATGAATAGGAGACAAAACCTAGTTCTTTCAAAGAGGATAGTGGTGGTGTCCCTGCACAGAGGTGGTGGTTAAGCCTTTAACCCATGCACAGTACAACCTGTCTATTGCAGAAACATACTTGGTTTGAAGCTTGCCAGGAAATGAGAGGAAATCTGCAATATTTGAAGTCAAAATGTCCAGGAAATCAAAATGCCTGTTATTTTGATAGCATTGACCTGTAGCTAGTAGATCTGTTCACATCTCATAGACTTTACCGGTTGTTTTGGAGGGCTCCAGGTGAACAGGTTGGAGAATTCCAAAAAGCAGTGAAAGAAAGAAGTGAACTGAGGCTCATGTGGCTCACACTTGTCCTCTTCATCTACATCTTGGAAATACAATGAGTTGCGAGTGTAGGTCATTATTTCTGGAAGAGAGATTTCTTTTTCTTGGCCTGGGTGAACTTGGGTGAGACAAGTTGATTCCTGGGAAAACAGTAATTCTTCTTTTACTAATTTTGATTACTAAGCAAGTAGTAATAAGAAATAAGAAAAAAAAAAAAAAAAAGCCCTATCAAGAACTGGTGTTTGAAGTGATAGAGCACGTGGAGTGAGCAGTGAAATCTACCAGCACAGTGCAGGGTTGGTTGGTAATTTTACTGGAAGAAGTACCTTGCTGCTTTGTTCTGCTTTTCCGTCCCAGAATCCCTAGATTAGTAAAACGCAAAGGACTTAATATTAGTAGAGGGCTCATCTAGATACATTTGCTGAAATGAACTTTTAAAGCATAATCTATTTGCTTCAAGACTATATGTGTCTGCCATGAAATGATTACCATTTTGAGTGCTTTTGTAAACGTTGCCTTTTTCTACCATGTTGTCCCTAGTTTCGGGTGAACGAGTTTGGAGCCCTGGAAGTTATCACAGATGAGAGTGAAATGGAAAACGTGAAAAAAGCAACAGCTACCACAACTTGGATGGTACCAACTGCTCAAGAAGGTACGAATGGGTCATCTGCAGGGCCCTTTCTGTTGAGAGTTTTAAAATAAGAATATTTAGGTTTTATAAAATAGGCTGGAACTTTGAAAATCCTGGGTGATTTTCATGGCACATGTTCTTAGGTAAATTTCTATAACAAAACTCATACAGAAACAACTTTTATATTTTAAAATAACTATAAACTGTCTTCTTTCCTAATGCCAGATCTGTAATAGCACAAGGTTAATTGGCAATTATCAAGTAAATCCAGTGTTGTAATAGCCTACCCAGGTGATTTAGCCAAAAGCCTGCCACCTTTTTCTCATCTATCCGATGGTTGTAACTAACACCTATATGCTGATGACTCCTAAATCTGTATCTCCAGCCCCGACCTCTCCCCCGAGCACCAGGCCCGTATTTCCACCTGCCTACTGGACATCTCCACCTGGATGTCCCACAGGTACCTCAAACTCCACATGTCTGAAATGCGATTCATTTTCTATTTCCTTCTCCCCTTCCCCCAGACCTGCTCTTTTCTCTGTAACCCGTATTTCAGTTGGTGGTGGCACCATCCACCCAGTGGACAAGCAAGAAATCTAGGAGTCATCCTGAATTTGTTCTTCCCCAGTCCCGCGGCCTGTTCCTCAGTCTTCTTGGTTTTTATTTCCTAAATACGTCTCAGATCTGGCTTTTTCTACTAATGACCACTGCCCCTGCCTCAGTGTAGGCCCTTCTCAGCTCTCACCTGAACTGTCGCGGACTCCATCTAGAGAACCACTCTGCTGCTAATTTCACCTGATCGGTCCCACACCTTGAAGTCAGGGGAACTTTTGTAGATCGCTTATCTGATTTCTTTGCTTCGCTGATTTCTTATTGTCTCTGTAGCCGACCATACAAAGATCTGGGTGGCACCACCCACCTGCTTGCTGTGCCTCTTTGCCCTCTGTTCTGTTCTGTCTGTACACAGTGTCCTGGTAGTGCCAGCAGCACTGATTTCCATGTCATTCTCCCAACATGTCACATGGTATCGTACTCCTTGCCTCTGCTCATGCTCTTTCTTCTGGCTGGGATGCCATTTCTCTCTTTGTCCAGTTGGTAAATGCCTCTTGGCTTTCAAAACCCAGTTGAGGCTTTATACCAGACAATCCTTCCCTGACCTCACCCCAGACCAACTGAATCACTTCTTCCTCTGTACTACTTCTGGAATTTTTTCATGCTTTAAGTGCATGTTATCACATTTTATTATAAATATTGGTTTTCTTGCCTGTCTTCTCTTCTAGACTGTGAGCTATCTTGGGCAAGGTCTGTACTGTCATTATCAGTGTCTAGTGTGAATTGGTGCCTAATACATGTTTGCTGAATGAATGATTAGCCTAACAAATTCAGGCAGAAGGTAGTATGAGTTCCTAAATGATTTGGGTCATTATGATTTAGGAGCTTTTTTACATGAAAAGTCACATAGATGGTGATTTAACCAATTTAGTAGAATAAAACCACTCATCAAAAGGTAAATAACGTAGATAAGCCTTTTTAAATTGTGTCAAAGATACATCCATAAAATAGGATTCTGTAGGTTGACAGTTTCATCTTCTGAATTTAGTAATGAAAATTTTTTTATCTTACTTTGAAATCTGTAGAAAAAGCCTTAGATAAACTTTTATATTTTCAGCAAAACATTTTTTTGTTGTGTAAATGATTTGAATGATTCCTCCTAAGCCTGTTCTCTTTTCTCTCCCAAGCACTATAGATTGGTCATTCATTCATTCAACAAACACTATTCTTGTATTGTGTTGCTAACAAAATTATTAGAAGAAAAAGTTTAAATGTATTTTGAAATATTTTCTGTCATGGTTCTAATTGTGGTTTGTTTTTTTTTTCTCCTTTTCATCTTCTAGTCTTTTCAGAGAAGACTGGGATGCCTTTCAGGTTGAAGGATCCAGTGAAAGTAGAAGGGCTTCAATTCTGTGAGAACTGTTGTCAGTATGGCAATGTAGATGAGTGTCTTTCTGGAGGAAACTATTGCAGCCAGAATTGTGCCCGGCATATCAAAGACAAGTAGGTTTTTGCCCTATTCCATCTATACAATGGGTTTTAGAGTCCAAGGTCATGGTGCTTGGGAATACAGAGGCTGTCCGACATCGGTCACCCACTCATGCACTTTATTCTCCCAGAGACTTTGCCTTTAGAGACATGTGGATGCTGACCCCATTACTTCCATCATGTCTGATCTGAGCTGTCCTGCTTAAGTCATATCTGCATGTACAACCTCTGTCTCTTTAGCCTTTCGATTACATCACAGGCCCCTGCTAAGCGTATTTGAATTTCTCTGGGCTGCATACGTTTTGATGATACCGATGTTTATGGAAAAGCAGTTCTGTTTGTATTTGAGGGGTTCTTAGGTAACTCCGATAACACTCCACCAGTTAAACAAAGCCACCGCAAACTGGGAACCAGCTGAATGAAGATGGCCTTAGAGAGTTGTGTAACAAGTTGCCCAACTGTAGATCTTGGGGCAGACTGATGATGAGAAGACAGGGGTGTCCGCTGTGGCTGACGGTGCTGTGTGACCTAGCCATTTGGGGACTGTCTGACAAAGTTCAGCTAACCACCAGGGTGTGTTTTTTCATATAACTGTGTTACCACAAAGAAGTGACTTGACCCTTATATTTTTGTGGTGTTTCCCATGCATTTTCACCAGCATAGTGGGAATTGTCTGTTTTTGTTGGTCAACTTTTAGTTTACATTTATACTTGGCCTTTTTTTTTTAAATTTTATTTATTTATTTGACAAAGATCACAAGTAGGCAGAGAGGCAGGCAGAGACAGAGAGGGGGAAGCAGGCTCCCCGCTGAGCTGAGAGCCTGATGTGGGACTCAGTCCCAGGACCCTGGGATCATGACCTGAGCCGAAGGCAGAGGCTTAACCCTCTGAGCCACTCAGGCGCCCCTTGGCCTTTTTTCAGTTACACTTGTCCTTCTTGATAATTATTAGATCTTTGCATTAAAATTGTCCTGAAGACTAAAACACCTCTAAATAATTGATTCTTTTATTAGTATGAATGGCAGATGTGAAAGACAAATCATTTTAAACTTGTTAGAGCCTGTTTCATATACAGTGCTGATCCCCTTTTGAAATTAATATATAAGCTAATTTCCATTTTCTACCTTGAGTTGTTATATATGCCAGTGGTTTCAGGTGTTCCTTAGCTATGATGTTCTGATGCCTACATACTTCTCTTGGTGGTTAATGTTTTTCCTTTGGAGGATGATTTTTTTTTAATTGCATGACAGTCAACATGTAGATGTTTGATAGGTATTGTTTCCTGTCACTATTTTGGGTTTGTAAACACAACAGAGATCAAAAGGAAGAAAGGGACATAGGAGAAGACAACGAAGAAGAAGATCCTAAGTGTAGTCGGAAGAAGAAACCGAAATTATCTCTGAAGGCTGACTCCAAGGAGGATGGAGAAGAGAGAGATGACGAGATGGTTAGTATCTCCCATGCACCTACCAGGGGCACGGGGGTGCTTCCTAGAATAGCGCCCAGTCAGAGGCGCTGACTTCCAGTGGTGGTTCCATGACTCTCTGTGTTTCCATCCACGAGTTACCTCCCTACCCTCTCCTGGGTGTCACTGTCCACCTTTCAAAATGAGAATAATAAATAATGGTACTCCTCCCTTAGGCTGAAGAAGTAGGGTGTGCTGAAATTTATTTCCAGACAGCAAGGCCACAGCAAAATCTTTAATTTTGCAAATGAATCTTCAATCCTTCTCAATAGCAAAAATGTCAATCCCATTTTGGTAAATTACAGACAGATCTCATAAAACTATGCAAGTAGGTAGAAAATGACAGATAAATGTCAGGTATATTTAGGGGAAACTAATTCAGAATGTGCTAATTAAGGCATAAATATCCTATCCCTAAAGTATGTATAGTGGTCCTATGTGAAAAGAGAACTTGGAAGTCTTGAAGTTGAAGACTTCCCCTTCACATCAGTATTGACCCACCAATATTTGCTCGTCTCTCTCCTAGGAGCTGGGAACACAGGGATGTGTGGCAGTGGGAGAACAGGATCTCTCTTCTCAGGGATGCCACATTCTCTTAAGGGGACAGCTAATAAACAGGAGACACGGCAGCCTGTGATAAATGCTATGTGAGAATAAAGTAGGGCACGAGGATTGGCTGACTCCTTTAAGCTGGGCTCTCAGGGAGGCCTCCCAGAGAAGCTGGCAAGAACAGCGTGATCTCCATAACAAGAGGGAGCTCCAGCTTTGCCAAAGGACTGAGGAGCCTGCTGGGCACTGGAATGGCTGGGAAGAGCCCCTAAAGCAAGAACCTGTGTGACATGTTTTGTTCGAGGAAATAAAGTTTAGTTGAGCCTTAAAGGTTAAGGGAGGGTGGAGTAAGATGAAGCTGAAAGAGGTTCAGGCCATGGAAGGCTTCCTGAGAAACCAGACTTAGTGGGGTTTCATTCTGTTTTGTGTGTGAGGGGAAGCCATGGGCAAGTTGAAGGCAGGGGAATATGACGACATGATTTATGTTTTAAAGTGATGGCTCTAGTGTTGGCGTGTGAAAGTGAGAATGAAATCAGGGAAATGCTCAGTTTATTGCTAGGGAGGATAGCAATTAAGAGGGCTAGGGAGAATAGAAGTTACTGGATTTAGGGTAGATGTTGGAGGCAGTCTTATCAGAGTGGTGAGGGAGACGGGTTTTGGCTTAAATAATTAACTGGGTAATGACGTCTTTTATTGAGGATGGGAAGGCAAGACTGGAGTACAGAATCTAGAGTCTATTGGCATCATGGGTTTGAGACGTTCATTAGGTATCTGAGTGGAGATCCCAGGTGGGCAGTCAGATACAGGAGTCTGGAGTCAGGGAAGAGGGTCAGGGGCTACGACTGGGGATGTTGGGCAGACAGATGATACTTAAAACCCAGGAAGAGGGATTTACCAGAGAAGAGAAAGGAAGTGGGTTGGAGGAGACATCAGCAAAGGGACCAAGAAAGACAGGCCAGTGGGGTGTGAGGAAAATCTGAACACAGTGGTCAAGGAGCTATAAGAAGAAAGTGCTCCAAGAAGGCAGGAATGGTATCTGAGTTGTTGCAGAGTGTGATTCTTGGAAACGTTCTTATTTTGTAATGACCTCAGGCCAAAAGCAACACAGTTCTCAAATGACCTATATTCTTTCTTTCTTTAAAAGTTACGAAGTGAAATTGAAGAAAAGTACAAAAAATAATAATGCTCTCTGACAGCTCTTTAACTTTTCGTTGGTGCCAATTTCATGAGCTTTTAAAATCATAATTTTCCTTTCTTGCTATAGGAGAACAAGCAAGATGGAAGAATCCTGAGGGGTTCACAGAGAGCCCGAAGGAAAAGACGGGGTGATTCGGCTGTACTGAAGCAGGGTAAGTTGATGAAAGAAACATTTTACTTGGGGCTTTATGAAGTGGAAAATATTTCACACAGGTAAACATTTTAGTCTTAATTGGAATGTACACTACGACTGAAGGTATTTTTTTTTTAATTTTGTCAATAAAAATCAGGGTTTGAACAAGTAGATAAGGAAAAAGATGGAAATTAGTAACTTCTGAGTAGTGTCCATTCAAACTTGAAAACATCTTCCGGTATTTTTCCACCAAATAGGTTTTTTTTCCTACTTTGGCACATTGACTAAAATCTTTGTTCTTGTTCATTTCCTAAGACTTCAGGTTTTTAATGTTTCCTCTCAAACCACAACCTCCTGATGGGGAGCCTTTTTTTTTCTTTTTTGTCATTGCTCCTCAGGCAACACTTTATTTTCAGGATGAATCCAGTCCTTAGACCCTTTCCTTTTACACTTGACTGGATGACCTTACCTCCTTATTCATCATGGCCCTGAGCTCATTTCCACAGAGACCCACTAGATTTTGTCTCACCTTTCTGACCCGTCCCATCTCTCCGCCAGCCCTTCATGTCAGGTCTGTCCACTGAGGGCAGCCCCACCACCGACCTGGCTATTCCTGTTGTCCCTGCAAACTGGGGCGGGAGGCCAGCATGTCTCCTCACTGCGTGGATGCATTCCTTGCCCATTCCTCTATCAGTTCCTCAGACACAGCTTCAAGTATTTCTGCCTGCTTCAGGCATACAGCCTAACTCATATTCTTGGGGGAGATGACCTTCTGTTTCACATCACTGAGATGGGTAAATTCCTCACTCTGCTCTCTGCCTCACCAGTGTTTTAACCTTTCTCTCCCATCTGCTTTCCTGTCTTCAGAGCTCCAGCTCTTCTGGGACCTTGTTCTTTCAATCATTTATTTTTTCCCCTTTGGTATTCAGAATTTCTTTTTTCTTTTCATGGGCTCCATCTTAGCCTGCTCAAATCTCGTCCCCCAAATACCTTTTGCTATGATGTTCTTCCTTTCATTTCTATTATTTATTAAATTAACCCAAAATAAAATTGATGTTGTCGGGCAGCATATCTTTATCACTCATAGATTCATTCATAGCTCAAAGTCTGGCCCTTGCTGAATTGACCATCCCCTCCCCTCCCAAATTAGCAGCCATTCCCTAAGCACTCTGCGCTCTGGCCTCTTCTTAGTCCTCAGGTTCTTGATCTCAGGAAACATTTTTGGATCATCTTGTTTCACGATACTCTTCTATCTTGGTTCCCTGTGTTGTCTCCATCAACTGCTTATATACCACAGTTTACTCCTTACCTTTGCTTCTTTGGAAGAGGGGCCAGGAGGAGACTGGGAAATACCAGTCATGGAAGTAAAAGAAGATTCCAGCATAGTAGTAGTTTGGGAAGTGAGACTTCACAAGATACACCTCTGACTTCTTAGATCTGGGAACCCTAGCCCATTAGTCTCACTTGCTTTTCAGGTTTGCCTCCTAAAGGAAAGAAAGCCTGGTGCTGGGCATCCTACCTGGAGGAGGAAAAAGCTGTGGCAGTGCCCGCGAAGCTCTTCAAGGAGGTACGGGCCCTTCTAGAAAGCATTGTCTGCATTGTCTAGAAGGGCACTGTCTACAAGGGCAAAGTGTCTGGAATTCTGATCTAGAATTAGCATTGGTGTCTCCATTGTTTGTTTAGGAAATGTGACTTGGGATAATTTCTCAAACATACTGTATTTCATGAGTGTATTTATGTGGAGGGGATAGTGCAAGGGCAGCTAATGTTAATATAGGCTGACCACGCCCCCGTGCCCCATGCACGACACACATCGGGACACGCTTGCTCTTTTCCCTTAACATTTACCAGGCTCCCACTCAGTAATTTTAAGAGGGATACCTCTACTATTGCCGAAAATCTGGCATGAAATTTCATGTCAACATTATGGCTTTGGGAGAAGTGAAAATGGGTTACTGAGGCTTATGTAATATCACAACAGAAGTCTAAAAGCAGATTATTGCATTCTGTTAACTGTAATAAAAACATTTTGTCATGAGTGACTTAAGCTCAGTTAGAAGTATAGCTACCAGGTGTGGTTCTGAATAGCAGTTGCCACCACTGGGCTAAACCTGGGGTCAGGAAGCCTTTTCTGTGAAAGGGCCAGATGATACATATTTTAGACTTTGTAGGGCATCTGGGCTCAGTTACAGCAACTTAGTTCTGTAGACAATACATAAAGTAGCCGTAGACAATATATAAAGGAAGGGCTATGGCTATATTCTTGTAAAACTTTATTTATAAAAACAGGTTGTGGGCTGGATTAGACCCATAGAGCGTAGTCCACTGAACCTTGCTTTAAGTTATTTATAGTTAATCATAGTGTGTAATAAATCCTCCATTGATACCTTGTTAGCTATGCATTCACATAGGCAGTTTTAAAAACATGATGAATAGTAAATGTTATGATGATTACATCTACATTAATTATTTTATGTAAATTTGGTTCTTTGTAGAATAGATTTTTTTACTTTAAAAAAAGTTTAAGTACACATAATTACTTGAATCAGTAAAACAGCCATGTAATTCACACTGTAAGAGTACTAGAAGAATGTGAATATGTCCTTCAGAGCCATGTCCCCTAGGTCCTAGATTTGCCTTTCCTCGTAATAAGTGATTATGGCTACCAGTTCTTCCGTCCCCTTCCTAGAAAATTATATGTGCAAGTGAGCAGTAGATATACAGATCCTGTCCTCCCCATCTTCAACCAAATAGTAACATGTCACGCACGCTGGGTGAGACTTTGCTTTTTTTTTTTTTAACTTAGTTTTCATTCCATCATGATTCCCTTCATCATTCTTTTTTTTCTTCATCATTCTTTTATGTCAATTATTAGTTAATTAATATATTAATCTTATATCTTTTCCGTAATAAGTTGCTCCCTATAGTGGACACATACATGTTAACATATGACATATATGACACCCACATATAAATGTTTTGGTGAATGACCTTGTATACTCCTGTCATTCTGTATATTATGAGGGTATCTCTGTTGAATAATTACCTAGAAGTAGAATTACGAAGACAAACCAAATGTCCTTTTTGTATAGATAGCGGGAGATGGCAAGAGGGTGTGCCAATTTCGATCCCTGCTAGCGATTATGTATGTGCCTGTTCCCCCAGAGCCTTGCCCACACTGTGTTACCAGACTTTTTGATCTTGACAAACCTGATTAGGGAAAATATGTTTTAGTGTAATTTTACTTTGTATGACTCTCATGGGTGAGGTTGAACACCTTTTCAGATACGTAAGACATTTCCTTTTCTGTGACCTGTTTATAGCCTTTGATCATTTTCCATTGGATTATTTGGTGGTCCTTTTCTTTTGGATTTTTAAGAATTACTTAGTTGTTTGGTTAATCTTTATTTAAGAATGGTAATTAGTCACATTTTAATTGGGCTTTCAGGATAAAATACTAAAACCGCTGTCATTTTGCATTTTAGTATCAATCCTTTCCATATAACAAAAATGGGTTTAAAGTTGGCATGAAATTAGAAGGTGTGGACCCTGAACATCAGTCTGTGTACTGTGTCCTCACTGTGGCTGAGGTAAGCCTTGCCTTGTCTTTATTTTTGCAATAAGATGGTGATTATGGGGTTTTAATAATGGGAAAATGTTCCATTTGTTGAGTGCTTATTTCATACCAGGCATCATACTTCTTGTTTTGTGTATTAACTCATTGAATCTTTATAAGAATCCTATGCAGTTCACGTGTTTTCATTCCTGTTCTATAGATAAAGGAACTGAGGCTCAGAGAACTTAAGTGATGTTTACAAGGCCACACAGCTTCAAAGTAGTAGAAGCAGTATTTGATCCTAGGTCCTTCTGACTCCATAGCTTTGGTCATACTGTAGTTCCTTAACATAGGAAACAGACCAACGGGGAGGGGGGCCTGGGTGGCTCAGTCAGTTCAGTGTCTGCATTTGGCTCAGCTCATGATCCCAGAGTCCTGGGATGAAGTCCTGCATCAGGCTCCCTGCTCAGTGGGGAGTCTGCTTCTCCCTCTGCCCCTCTCCCCCTACTTGTTCTTTCTCTCTCTCTCAAATAAATAAATAAAATCTTCAGGAAAAAAAAAAAAGAAAAAGAACTAGACCAACAGATATTTATATATCTTTTAGTATTTCAAGGTACCTCTGTGAAATTTTTCAAGAAAAACTGTTCTAATCTATTTATATATTTATCTTAAAATCCATGTGGCAATAAATTCTAAGAAATGCTCTCAGCAATATACTAGTATACTAGTGTATAGTGATTATGTATGTGCCTAGTATACTAGGCATTATGTATATGAAGTATACTAGTGTATTATGTATATAGTATACTATACTATACATATATGTATACTATATACTAGTATGTAGTATACTATATTATATATATACATAATACACTAGTATATTACTGAGAGCATTTCTTAGAATTTATTGCCACATGGATTTTAACCGTATGTTCCAGAGGACTTTCCATGGCAGTAAATAAGCAGCTCCCTTATTATTCGGAGAGAGGACATGGATATGATGGATATGTGGGAAAATCATTCTTCGCCCAGTATCTTTGCGCTCCTGATATAACTGGGCAGAATGCCAAAGCATGGCCGCTCAGTTCTTCCCAGGGAAGTCCTTTGCCTTTAGATTTTGTCATTTTGTTCACTTGCTTTTATGGCTGGTCTTGAGGGTGCTTTGATGAACATAGACTATGTCCCACTGGCTGTCCATGTTTATTTGTGCACCGAAATCAATAGATTTTGTTTTATTTTGTAAACAAGTTTTGTACAGGGATATTCTGGGTATTTTGGATTTCTTTCTGTTTTTGTAGTCAGCCAGCCTGCCTTCCTATTTCAGGTTTGTGGATACCGGATAAAATTGCACTTTGATGGCTACTCTGATTGCTATGACTTCTGGGTAAATGCAGATGCTCTGGATATTCATCCAGTGGGGTGGTGTGAAAAGACTGGCCATAAACTCCATCCTCCGAAAGGTATTGTCCCTTTTTTGTTTCATATTTTAAATGCTGTAAAATCTTCTTTCCTTACACAGTGATTTGGAATTTTTAAGAATTCAGACTTTATTATGATTCACATAGACCCTAATTCAAGCTTATTGTTTATGAAGAAACATATGTTCATTAAAGTGAAAGAAGTGTAGAAAGTAGAATCTTTTTTAATGATAAACTATGTTCATGTACTTATTTGTATATAAAATAACATTGGATTGATAACTTAATTTTGAATACAAATTTTAGTGACAAATTTCTTTCATACACACGCCCCTTCTTCCTCCCCCCACCCCCCCTACACAGCTGACTGTTGAATAACACGGCAGTTAGGGCCACCATCTCCCAGCACAATTGAAAATATTTATAATATTACTATGTTATTTCTATTATTATTATTTATATTATTACTGGTAATATAAATAGTCAAATTAACATAAGTTTTGTATGTTACATAGATTATACACTATCTTTTTACCATAAAGTAAGCTAGAGAAAAGGAAACGTTATTAAGAAAATCATAAGGAAGAGAAGATATGAGTAAGCGGACCCATATTGTACAAACCTGTATTATTCAGGGTCAAGTATATAGATCTTTGAAAAAACACATTTGAAAATGTAGTTCTAACCTGTTGACATGACTAAGTTTACTTACTCATATTTCATTATGTAGAAAATCTCTAGAAATTATGCATTGAATTCACGAATCTTAATATTTAGGGGATTGGGAGGGAGAATGTAGCCCTAAAGGCTGGTTTGAGTGGGGTTTGAATTAATAGCAATTACTTTTTTTTGTTCCTGAGTTCTCTGTATTATAGTCTGCCAGTGATTCTGCCTGTTTGATTTTTACATAAAGATCCAAGAATAACAGATAACCATCTTTTTCCAGTCCATCTCTAGTGTACTTCATAATATCTTGTTTCTTTCCTTTTCAACTGTTTCATTCAGTATTGCTTATTTGGTTTCAAAGATCCAGGTGACCAGTGTGGTATGTTTGGCCTGTCGAAGGGCTCGTTTTTTCATGGGCTAGCCATCCTTTGGTTTTAAGTGAAAAATTAATGGCAGAATGGTATTTTCAGATGGTTGAAGGATTAAACAAAAACACCTAGAAAAAAATGAGGGTGAAAAAGAGAATCTGCAAGCCTTTATATAAATTGACCTCCTATATGTGGCGAATTATTCACTATTCTTTTTGTGCTGCTTTCTGGACTTTAATGGAGGTAGAAGAAAGCACATGAGCCAATAAAATAAAATGCTCAATTTCCTTTTTAAAGGAAATGTTGGCTTCAACAACATTAAATGTGCAATTGTGAGCATGAAGGCAAGGACATTTCCATTATTATAATTTGCCAACATCCTTACTTCATAAATCTTGAATTGTCATTCTTGTGGTGATAGACTAAAAAGATTTTATCTGTTTTATTACTGTTTTCTCCAGTTTCCAACTTGTTCCTGCAAGTGAGTTTCCCAAAATAGAACAGGCGAGGGGAAAATAAAGATTTTGACTCCCCCGGCTCACTCATTGACTGTGGAGCAGTTCCACTTAAATACTAATAGAAATAGCCTGGTAATAAGCAGACCTGAGTAT
This sequence comes from Taxidea taxus jeffersonii, assembly GCA_003697995.1. Taxonomy (NCBI): domain Eukaryota; kingdom Metazoa; phylum Chordata; class Mammalia; order Carnivora; family Mustelidae; genus Taxidea; species Taxidea taxus. The sequence goes on along the minus strand of ML105737.1, from coordinate 53,024 downwards.
AATACATATTTATTATCTTTTATTTTTATTCTTTTCGTTCATTCAGAATTGAAAAAATAATACGATTTTTTGGAAATAAACACAGCCTGTGTAAGACAATCCATAGTTATGAATTATGAGTTAAACTTTGTCTTTTTTAAAAAATCGATTGATCTCAGCATCTTGGAGGTATAGCTAAAAGTGGGAATGAAAATTAAGTATGAAACATTTTTTACATTTTACTCAATATGTGTATATGTGCTTATCCAAGGTTATAAAGAAGAAGAATTTAATTGGCAGACCTATCTTAAGACATGCAGAGCTCAAGCTGCTCCCAAGTCATTATTTGAAAACCAGAATATAGTAAGTACATCCAAAATACTTTTCCTTCCAAGGGAAGTGACTTTTGAGTGTTTCACAGGATAAACTAAAATTGATACCAAGAGACTATAGTAAATTTTGTTGTTTTGGGGGCACCTGGGTGGCTCAGTGGGTTAAGCCTCTGCCTTCGGCTCAGGTCACGATCTCAGGGTCCTGGGATCAAGCCCCGCATCTGGCTCTCTGCCCAGCGGGGAGCCTGCTTCCTCCTCTCTCTCTGCCTGCCTCTCTGCCTACTTGTGATCTCTGTCTGTCAAATAAATAAAAGTCTATAACTTTAAAAAAAAAAATTTTGTTGTTTTGGTAAATAAAGCACTCTTAGTTAAACTTTAAAATTAGCTTAAAAGTATCATGAATAAATATTTTATAGCTAAATCATGGTTATTGTGTTTTATTGAAGGGTGGAAGGCAACACAGGAAGGAAACCCTGGTGAATTTACAATAAAAGAAAAAAAAAATTAAATTGGGATATTTTATTGTTAGTGTCCATTGCTTAGAGTGCTGTTTACATGGGATTCATGCAGTAAAATGAAGGTAGCCCTGTTGGGATTTGCATGCTTAGGGACGGTGATTAACTTTCCCTCCAGTGAATAGCTTCATTTTGCCACATCACAGAAGCAAAGTCTGGATGTGTATGTATTTCCCACTTTTTTGCCCTGTGTTCCCACTTCCATGGTGTTTTCCCTGTTGCATCTGTGGAGAAGCCCAACATGTTACACTCTTCTTCCTTGTCCACATTCTGATCTAACTGGAATTAACAGAGAGCAGGCAGGTGGAAAGCCAAAATACCATCTTTCCTACAGTTAAGGGCTCAGTTGGAGTACATGCATGGTTTGTATCTGCTGACAAATGAGCTTGTGGATTCTGAGACCTTGAATTACGATGTACTGGCCCTTCTGCCCCATTCCCAAGTGCAGGAGCACTGGATTAGGGCAGACCTACACCCCACAGGGACAGAAGCCTGTAGACGGGTGGAAATTCCATGCCCTGTAGGCCAGTTTGCTCTTATGAGTGGGACCACTTTCTTCTTCCAGGCAACAGTGAGTGAGAATGTAGAGAGAGACAATGTTTCAGTAATGGGGGTCCCTCCAAATGGAAATGAATATTAGGATGGGGTAGAAACTTTTTCACCCACTCCAAGTACCTTCCATTTGGGAAGTGATTTTAACCAGTTGTTTTGAGCATTGGGGCTGTGTGTGTGTGTGTGCGTGCGTGCGTGCGTGCGTGTGTGTGTGTGTGTGTGTGTGTTTAGGTAACTAATAGAGCTAATGAGCCAGATCATTTTTTTAAAATCTCTTAATTGAGAGGAGAGCTTAATTGCTGAAATGCAAATACTGTGTTGTCAGTAGGTATTCTCTGTCAAGACAAGGGAGGGAGGTCAGTTAGGTGGAAAATTCAGCAGCATGCTCCAAGATTCCTAATCCCTGTCTGGTTCTCTGAGGATGCGTTCAGTCGGGGATTTGATTAACTGCCTTGAACCATCATCTTAAATTCTGTGCAGTGCTAGCACACAGCTTAATCTTGGGCAATGGGTTTGATCTCCGAGAAGCAATTAGCTTTTCTATTCCTAAATTCTTCTACCTCAGAATATGCAAATATTTGTGGTCAGAACCCTGGTAAATAATTTTAGGACTTAAATGTATCGTCAGGGTGTCTGTGTACTGTTAATTCCTGCTCCTTCTATTCATCTAGGACATATGCTAACATTTTCAGATACACATTATCTACACTTCTGTAATGATAGCTGTATAATTATAGTAAAATGAGAGATAACAGTTGTTTTGCTTAAAGTAAGTAGAATAGTTATCTGTATGCTTAAGTCTGGACAGAGGATTTTTTTAAGAAGGGCAGAAATGACTTGGGGTGTTATGATTGGCATAACTGATATCCCAGTACATCTCTCCAAGTTAGGATAGTTTTCCTCACACAAGATCCTAAGAAATGTTTACATTTTAGTGCACCTCAGGCACTAAATCTTGTTGAGCTGTTATTGTCTTGGTTCCATATGCCAGATGGCTGATCATGTTTGGTGTTCATTATATTAAAAACTATTTTGAATGGCCATGTGTGTTCAGCCAGTTCTTTTGCTGCTTTTGTGAATAATATCTGTAGTGTTAGGTAAAAGTTGTAGTAATTTGCAGCTTTTCATGTCTGAAGATGACGTACTTTCAGTAGAGTACTCTTTGGAGAGATCTCTTCAGAAATAGGAGTGAACTTTGACTCATACACATTTTTAACTTGATTAAGTGCATATTTTGTGTGAAATAATTTTCATGATGAAGTTTGTAATCAAGGACAAGAAAAACAAAAAGGGAACTGTATGGTGAATTAAAATTGCCTAACTAGTGGAATTGTCTAACTACGGTGCCAGAACACATATTGAAATTGATTAGACTCTGTGAGATTATGAGTATTTTGGTCTGGAGGTCCAGATATCCGCCTAGTGACTTGGGTGTACCAACAGGACATTATTTTCTCATTGCTGCTTGTTGGAAAACGACCCTGCTTGAAAACCAGCACATGCTCTTTAAATAATGTGAAGGCGGCTGACAGATGCCAGGCCTTCAGGCAGGAGGTGTAGGGAGGGTACATATCTGGCTGTTAAGTGTGTACTTATCTCTAATTAAATCTGTGTGTTTCGTAGACAGTGATCCCATCAGGATTTCGAGTTGGAATGAAGCTCGAAGCCGTAGACAAAAAGAATCCTGCATTCATCTGTGTTGCTACGGTAACAGATATGGTGGACAATCGGTTCCTGGTACATTTTGACAACTGGGACGAGAGCTATGACTATTGGTGAGACCTTTTCCGTTGCTGTGTGCTCTCTGCGATGGGTGTGTTCAAGGCCACCAGGTGCATGGAGACAATAATGCAAAGCTCATGACAAAGAAACAACAGTGCTTTGTCCCATTCTTTGCCATTTCAGATTTTTAACTTTGCACCTGTTTCATATGGCATTTTTTCTAAATAGTATCCTTCAATTTGACTTCATAGCTTGTATTTTCACTCAGTTCCTGCTGTGGAAGTGTGGTTTACCCCCCACTCAACACCTGTTCATGTGGGAGTGCCCAGAGATGCATACTTCCCGAACCCTTACCCTGGGTGTCTTCTGTCATTTCCTGAGAAAATACTTCAATTTTCCTTCATATTTTTATTCTCAGTAACTAATTCAACCATTTTTAATTGCCAAATACAAATATATTAATTGAAGAATATTATTCTTAATCCTTAGAGTTTTGGGACATACTGCATAAAGTAGTAGGAGCAACATATTGGAAAATCATATAACTGTAATTCTAATAAAGCCATCATATTTTGATTAAGCAGTTGAAATAGTGATTTCCATACCTAATTCAAGTTTATTGATGATTACAATTCAGTTTCCTGGTGAAAGTCATTTCTGAAGTACTTAATTCCTTCCTAGAATACTGGCAATGAGAACAATGTCTTTATAAAATATGGCCAGTGTTATAGTATCAATTGAATAATAATTTATGTAGGTGTTGCTGCATTTCAGGAAAGCTTGTTTCCTGACCTGACTTTTCAGTATGCATACATTTAAAAATTCAGCAGAGCCGTCAGTCATTTCCATTACTCCTCAAATTGGATTCTTAGAGATCAGTTTTGCTTACATTGTTTTAAAAAGGAGAGGCATTGATCCATTTGCTAGTCATATTTTTTAAATGCTTTCTGTTATACATTACATGTGTTTTTTACAGAATTTCTTTTAAGGGTAGACAAGCAGTTCCATTATTACACCACACAGAGTCAAGTACTTCTGAATATTTTGATGTGTTTTTCCCCAGCTTTTCTCTGCAAAGCATAATTTTCCCCATGGAATGTCTTTTGATTCAGTTTGCATAAAATTTTTTTTTAAAGATTTTTTTTTTAATTTATTTATTTGTTAGAGAGAGAGAGAGAGAGCGAGCACAGGCAGACAGAGTGGCAGGCAGAGGCAGAGGGAGAAGTAGGCTCCCTGCCAAGCAAGGAGCCCGATGTGGGACTTGATCCGAAGATGCTGGGATCATGACCTGAGCCAAAGGCAGCTGCCCAACCAACTGAGCCACCCAGGCGTCCCTGCAATAAAAATTTTTGAAATATAGACCATTTTAAGCATATACAAAAGTAGAATAATAGTGACCTGCTGCAGGTACTTTGCAGCATCAAAAATTAAAACTTAAAATTCACTCTTGTTTTCTCTGTATTTCTTCTCCTGAAATCCCAACTTCAGGATTATTTTGAAGCAAATTTCAGATAGTGTAGCCTTTCATTAGTGTATATTTCAGTATGTGTCTTTTAAAGATAGGAATTCTTTTTCTCCACATTCATTGTTATAAATGCCATAATGTTATTGACATACTTAGACATTCTTCCCAATTATCTTAGTTTTGTGGGTTTTTTTGTTTTTTTTCTTTTTTAAAATTTGATGGTTTTAAATCCAAATGAGGTATACACTTCATAATTGTTTTGATGTTTCTCCTGATCTCTTTCTTTATAGATTCCTATTCCTCTTTTTCTCTACCTCTTGTAACTTTTATTGAAGAAACAAAGTTTTGAGTCTCCCACAGTCTGGACTTGATTGAATTCTCATATTGCTTACCATGTTCATGTGTTCCTCATATTTCTTATTAATTGGTGGTTTCTGTTTCATTCAAAATTATCTGTACCTAACTTGAGCGAGGGAATCAATGAGAAAACATTTAAATTTAGTAACACCATAAATCTGTTCTGAGGTCAGGTGTTTCTCCCCTGCTGTGTTTGATGTGCTGTGATGGTGACAGTAGCAGAGTGATGACCAGATCCATTAATAAAGTGATACTTCAGGGGCGCCTGTCTGGCTCAGTCAGAAGAGTTTGTGACTCTTGATCTCAAGGTCATGAGTTTGAACCCCATGTTGGGTGTAGAGATTATTTAAATAAATATTTTTAAAAATAAGTGATACTTTAAAGCAGTTATTAAAATTTGTTAAGATGAGTGCTTTTTATTTTTAAAGTTCTGATTCATTTAGGGTGATTTTTATTTTTAGCTTTTGTCTAATTTAAATAAAATGGGTAAATGTTAGTTTGTTATTTTTTGTGGTCTTAGAAGTATTAGAGAGTTTTAAAAGTGTAAGTTGTTTGTCATAAGATGTGTTTCCTTTAAAAACATTCTTCTAGAAAAAAGTAATGAAAAGCCTAGAAGACTTTGTCACATTTATTTTTGTTTGATGCCAAATGGCTAGGGAATAGGAGAGATACTGGGTTATTTTTTTTAGAAAGAGCAGAGAAAAAATATTTTTTAACACTGATTTTTGTATTTTTATGAGCACAGATTAATTATTTTTAGGACAAAATGTACTTTGAAGATTTACTTATACTTTTAACTGTTGACATGAAATCATATTTTGTTCATTGTCAGAATAAGAGTACAGTGTGTTCTCTTTCTCAGTATGCAATTATGGCATATTGAAAATTGCTTAAATGCATTGGAATTTCTCCAGATTAATTAAATACTATGTTCTTTGATCTTTGAATTTGGGGATGGTTTTTAATCTGTATAAATTACTTGTTTAGGTATGTAATTGAGGTTGCAAATAAGATTGCTTTCCGAATTTGAAATGCTTTGGAAATGAGATTTTTTTTCCATTTGGATTGAATAGTGATCTTACATCTTTTTTACCTTAGTGGGAGGCGGAAAACATGTATAGTTGACTCTTGAACAGTGTAGGGGGTAGGAGTCCTCACCCCCAGTACAGTCACAAATTCGTGCGAAACTTTTGACTCTCCAAAAACTTAATAGCCCACTGTTGACCAGAAGCCTTACCGATCACATAGCCAGTTGATGAATTTGTATTTTGTGTGCTATGAGTGTTATATATGGTTTTCTTTTAATAAAGCTAGAGAAAAGAAAATATTATTAAGAAAATCATAAGGAAAGAAAACACATTTATAGTACTGTATATATTGGAAAAAATCCACGTACAAGTGGACCCATGCAGTTCAAAACATGTATTATTCAAGGGGTCAAGTATATAAATTTGTCTACATTTGTAGTAGTATAAATGCAGTGAAATGTTTCTTCCTTCCAAAGAGGAAAACTGAAAATGTATGCAGAGTTGAAGTAGTTCTTACTGAAGGGGAAATAGCATATATTAGAATAAAATTTGCTTTATGTCTGGGTTTCCCATGTGCTTTTATTATACTGGTAATTGCTAGCAGCTTAATTCTATCCCCTTGACAGTCATTAGACTTATTAATAATCCTAAATAGCTTGGAATAGTAGAACTAGAAAGGACTTGAAAGTTGGGGAGGATCACCATCAAGGTGAGGATGCCATTGTCCTCGCAGAGCAGTGCCCAGCCTCTCCTCCCGTCTTCCAGTGCCTGGAGACTGGGCTCCTCAGCAGAGCACTGGTGTGAAGGGGTGTCCCCTCCCTTCCCCAGGCGCTAGCAAGGAACTTTCTTCTTCTCCTTTTTTTAAATTAACATATAATGTATTATTAGCCCCAGGGGTACAGGTCTGTGAATCGCCAAGGGACTTTCCTTTTAAGAAATGTTATTTTCATGTGGTCTAGTCTTTTGGGAACTAGGAAGGCACGGCAGGATTTCACTGATTGTTGAGTAGAAAAGCTGTCATAATTGAGATTGCAGCTTCAACTGTCCCTGAATTTCGGCCTGGTTTCCCAGTTGAGGCAGGGCAAAATAAAATCAACAAGCAGATCTATGAAAAAGAGAAGCGTCGAGTCAGTGAATTAGAACAAACAGGGGGCTAGGGCTATTATCTCTACGTGTACTTCAAACTTTGTTACTGTTTTTTGGGGTTTGGGGTTTTGTTTGTTTGTTTAGAGATGGCTCTCTTTTGCATTTGTAAATTAGGAGTAATAGTAATATTATTTGTCTCCCCAGAGTAATGTTGAAAAGTTTACAGCATGTTGTCAGTTTCTGAGAGCAGTGTCAAAGTTAACAGGTTTGTCATCATTTGAGAAGCATGGGTTGATGGTGGTCACTAGTTACAGAGATGAAAGGAACCTAGGTAGCTCTGCACTTTTTCTCTGAGGGGTTCAGGGTCTGGGGAGGGGCACAAACCCACTGTCTAGGCTCCACTGTCTAGGCTGCACGGTATATGGTTTGTGCTTAGTTGTTAGAACCAGCCACTTGCTGTCTAAGGTGGTGGGTGGGGGGAAGGACTGACTGACTGAATGGAGGGTTCTTGGGGAAGGTTTCTTGGAGGATATGGGATTTGAGCTGGACCATGAAGGATGATAGGAATTAGCTCTTGGATGTCGGGATAGAATATTCCTGGCCAAGGAAAGCATGTGCTTGTGTTTAGGCCCAGGCAAGCAAACAAAGGTATGTTTGGGGAATGGCAGCCCATCTATTTAGTAAGTGACTTTACTCATATCTAAGCTTTAGTTGCCCCCTTTGCAAAAGGGATAATAATATGTACCTCATAGGCTGTTGTGAGGGTTAAAATAAAAGTTTTAGAAGCATAAACCAATTTGCAGAAGGTTAAAGAGATGGCTACAAGGGACTTCAGGCAGAGAAGCTAGGTCCTGGAGGTGAAAATGGATTATGGGGTGTTGGGGGTGGAGGGGCAGTCAACAGTCAGGGCAGGGTTCCCTGCACAAAAAGAGTTTTGAGCTTAGTTTTCAGGCTGAAGAAATGAGGCCACCATGAGGAAGATATCTGAGACTGTGGTCCTGTAGCTAACTTGGGAAGAAATGAGCTCCCTTCCCCATCAGCCTGGAGAAAATGAAGAAATGATAGGAAAATTAGAGAGGAGCATAATGACATGGCATCTCCTTTCTCTTTCCTAAGGAGTCACTGTTAGTGAAAAATCACTTTTTAAGCTTAAAGCAAATTAATAATATTGAAAACAGCTACTTTGGGGAATGGGATTGGAAATGAATTAGGGATGAAAAGAAGAACTACTCAACTCAGCCTGATGAGGTTTGGGGTTTAGTAGGGAAACACAGAGTAACGGAGGCCCCTGAGACTTGGTGCAGACCCAAACCAGGAAATCAGGATTCTAGGAAATAAATGGAGTCATCATGCTCTGGATTCAGGAAGTAGGCAAGGCCAAGTGGTGTGTATTTCTTTAAAGAATTTGAACCATTATTGCTTGAAATGAAGACTTTAGTATTTTCCTTAAGTGAGCATCTTGAAATGTTCTTGTTTGACTCTCTGCCTAGATTTGCAGAGCCGGGAGCGCATGCATTTTGTTGAGCTTTTGGCTGTGACTTGAGAAAACCAGGATCTCTTTCTTTTCACCTGAAAGGCTTGGTGAAATCTCTTAACCTCTTTCTGTTTCCTTAAAATGAATATCTTTGCATCTACTCTCTTTATCCTTATATTAACACGAGTTTTTTGTGAGTGATTTCTTTGGATTCTGACCTTTTCAAAGTCTACCTGTCTAGGTCTGACTGGGTCTTAGAAGTCTTCATGAATAATTTTCACTCGCTTATGAAATGGACTTTTTTTTTAAAAATTAAGATTTATTTATTTATTTATTTTAGAGAGAGAGCACATGACCTTGTGCGAGCAGGGGGAAGGGCAGAGGGAGAGAATCCCCCAAGCAGACTCCCTGCTGAGTAAGAGCCCAACATAGGCTCCATCTCATGACCCTAACATCATGACCTGAACTGAAAGCAAGAGTCGGGACATTTAACCGATTGAGCCACCCAGGCGCCCCTGAAATGGACTTAAAAAATGTTTGACATGGACTTCTTTAATGATGTATGTAGAAACCCAAAAGAATGAAAGGGGGGCGGGTACAGTGATCAACAGTTTACAAACTTCTCACCATTAGTCATTTGTGTATAATTACATTTCTTTCTGGTTCCGTTTCTGCTTTTGAACACTAGATGGGACTAAGAGATGACTTGTTTGACAGTAGTAGTAGCAGAAAGGATTTCACAGGCTTCCAACTTCATTCTCAATGAAGTGTTGGCTGATGGGCAGAGTGTGGGTACAATAGATGAAAACAGGGCCATTTCTGTTTTCTCTACTGAGATGGCTTCCTGTTGACTTTAAATGGTAACTTTGATCAGTATTTGGGCAGCATTAAAACCTTACATAAGGGGCGCCTGGGTGGCTCAGTGGGTTAAAGCCGCTGCCTTCTGCTCGGGTCATGATCCCAGGGTTGTGGGATCGAGCCCCGCATCGGGCTCTCTGCTCTGCGGATAGCCTGTTTTCTCCTCTGTCTCTCTCTGCCTATTTGTGATCTCTGTCTATCAAATGAATAAATAAAATCTCTAAAAAAAAAAATAAATAAAACCTTACATAAGATTCAAGTAGTACAGGCTGAGATACACCACAGTATTTTTCTTAATTGCAGTTTATAGAGAAGTGCAATAAAATCAAAAGAATTAGTAATGTTGCTCTTCTCACTTTAATCACCATGAGCCTGGCAGGTAATTATAAAAACTATTTGATAGCTGTATTGGACTTGGAATAAGGAAATTAGACAAATGTTGTATATGTTTTCTTTTTATTATTTTTCATGAGCCCTATGTGAATTAATGCCTTTCTCTAAAATAGAATAAGAATTTCTCTGAAATAGAGGCAATACATAATCAGTAATAATCCCTAACCAAATGAGTGTCTGGGTAAAGAGTAGAGTATCTGGAAATAGTTTTCTAGCCTGGTTTATACAATTTATAATAGACTGCTTTTATTTTATTCATTTCCAGTATAGTTAACATACAGCATTATATTAGTTTCAGGTATGCAATGCAGTGATTCAGTAATTACACACATTACTCAGGAGTCATCAAGAAAAGTGTATCCCTAATCCCCCTCACCTGGTTCCCCCATTTCCCCCACCCACCTCCCCTCTGGTAACCATAAGTTTGTGCTCTATAGTTAAGAGTCTGTTTTTGGTTTTCCTCCCCTCCCCCCCTTTTTTTTCTTAAATTTCACATATGAGTGAAATCATATGGCATTGTCTTTCTCAAATTTGACTTATTTTGCTTGGCATTACACTCTTTAGCTCTATCCATATTGTTGCAAATGGGAAAATTTAACTCTTTATGGCTTATTAATATTCCATTATATATATATCATATCTTTATCCATTCATCAATTGTTGGACACTTGGGCTGCTTCCATAATTTGACTATTGTAAATAATGCTGTGATAAACATAAGGATGCCTATATTCTTCTGAATTAGTGTTTTTGTGTTCTTTGGGTAAATAAATACCCAAGAGTGATTTACTAGATCATATGATATTTCTGTTTTTAATTTTTTTAAAGACATTATTTATGTATTTGAGAGAGAGAGAGATCACAAGTAGGCAAAGAAGCAGGCAGAGAGAGGGGGGGAGTAGGCTCCCTGTTGAGCAGAGAGCCCAATGCGGGGCTTGATCCCAGGACCCTGAGATCATGACCTGAGCCGAAGGCAGAGGCTTAGCCCACTGAGCCACAGGCACCCCTGCTTTTAATTTTTTGAGGAATTTCCATACTGTTTTCCACAGTGTCTGCACCAGTGTACATTCCCACAACAGAATGTATTTTAAGGAATTATATATTAAAATATATTTTATGAAAGTATATCTTTGTAAGAAATGTACCAGCTGCTGTATGAACTTAACATTGACCTAGCAGCGTTGGTTTTGTTTTCAGATTTCTAAAATAATGGCATACAATATATACATAACCCTAATACATAGATTAAGAGAAATAATGGTGTGGGGAAGGGTGGTAGGAGATAACAAGTGAATAAAAGAAGAGAAAGGTAGAAACCTTTAACTATAAATTTAAAGGTATATTTCACTGAAATAATTCTGAGAGAAATCCACATTAAAAATTGGGGCTCAGGGCACCTGCATGGCTCAGTGGGTTAAGCCTCTTCCTTCGGCTCAGGTCATGATCTCAGGGTCCTGGGATCAAGCCCCACATCGGGCCTTCTGCTCAGCAGAGAGCCTGCTTCCCATCCCCCACCCCTTCTCTGCCTGCCTCTCTGCCTACTTGTGATCACTCTCTGTCAAATAAATATAAAATCTTTAAAAAAGAATGGGGGCTCTATCAACTCACTTTGTTACTGTTCAGGGCTACTAATTTGAAAGTTGGTTTGTAAAGAGGTGACTATATATGTTGATCTCATTCACTTAGAGCTTTTTTAGAAAGTTCTTTGTTTTTCACTAGTCATTGTTTTTACTCACCAGAAACTCTAGCCACTGTGTTACCTTTCTGGCTTTTAGTTTTCCATTCAGAGGGTTATGTTGAGATTTCTTGATCTTTTAGGATAGACTCTGCGGATCTGGTTAATAGAGCAAGACTGGACTCCTTGGCATACTTTAGACCAACATTTTCCAAACTGTGTTCTGCAGAACACTAGCTTTCCACATGATGTTAATGGACTGTCCACTAAAGCAGTATTTTATAGTTAAATATTTTTAGGAAATGCTAGGTTAAATCATTTGAAACTTGTTTACGGTATAACTTGGAAGTCTTTAATATGCTAATGATGCATTAAATATCTCAATCATTTAGCCCTGATTTTTTTAAGCTTCATTACACCCTTTAACTTTGAGAACACCAATAAGAGATATTCTACAACTTTTTTTAAACAGATTTTAATTGTCATGTGTCTCTAAATGCCTATACATTTATTTTATAATCCTGTTATAACTACTCCATTGTAACTGTAGCCTCCTCTGCCTTATATTGTGTTTGCCTGGCAAAATCCTAACCCTGGTTGAACTAACTTTGTGCCTACTTTATGCCTGCACCTGAGTGGTTGAATGTAGCTATAGAAAGGTACAATGTGCTCACTTGTCTAATGTCACATTCATGACTGCTAACCTCAGGTGGGCATTAACGCCTTCCCCATAATCCTGCTCAACAGATTCCTGTCTGTTCTTCCAGATCACTAAAGTCCACTCTGTTGTTTCCCTCAAACCTCTCTCACTTCCTTCCCTACCCTCTCTCAACTGATAACCTTGTTTCCTGGTCAGTGAGAAAAAAGACGTCAGCAGAGATGTCCGTGTGCTCCCACTGTCTTGTCTGGTGGGTATATTCTCTGCCCATAGACCAAACCCTCTCTGTGACTGTGAGTGCGGTGCCCGTTTGTGCCTTAGGAGCCCACTCTCATGCCAGAGATTCCATTCCCTCTCACTGAGTCATTTCTCTCTTCTGCATCAATAGGTCATCCCTCTCTGCTAAATTATTCTTATCAGTGTCCAAATAGGAGAAGGGATTTGGGGGTTTTTGATACCCCTGGTAGACCTAACACCTAAAACACTACCCTCATCATGGTCGTTGCTCAGCATATAGTTCTTGAATAAATGAAGTAATACTTCCCATCTTTTGTAAAGAGTTTTATTTTAAAGCAATTCTAAACTTAAAAAATAGTACAGAGGAGGGCTCCTGGCTGGCTCAGTCAGTAGAGAGTGCAACTCTTGATCTCAGAGTTGTGATTTTGAGCCCCCTGTTGGGGGATAGAGTTTACTTAAAAAAAAAAAAGTACAGAAAATTTCCATTTATGCCTCACTCAGCTTTCCGCTGTGGATTTCCCAACTTAAGAAAAGCAAAAACAAAAGCAATGTTTCCTTTTGCTCTTGGTTTCCTTTTAAAACAGCTCCTAAAGCATGTTGACTCCATCTGTCATCCTTCCGTTTTACTCTTAAACCCACTCTGTTCCAGGGGCGCCTGGGTGGTGTGGACGGTTGAGCATCTGATTTCTTGGTTTGGGCTCAGATCGTGCTCTCAGAGTCATGGGATTGAAACCAGGCTCTGTGCTCAGCGCAGTCTGCTCGAGTATCTCTCTCCCTCCCTTACCCTGTGCTCCTCCCCATCCCCCCACCTAAAATAAATAAATATTTTCTAAAAAACCAACCCTCCTTATTCCAGTTTCTGTCCTTTCTTATCCCCAATTCCACCAGAGCACCCTTGTCAAGAATGCTAAAGACCTTTACATTGGTAAATCCAGTGATCAATTCTGGTTTCTTCTCTTCTTTGACCCAGCATTAGCATTGACTTCTTTCTTCTTTCTTTCCTTCACTTATTTCTTAGACATTTCTTCTTGAACGTCTTTGCCTCCTACCTCTTCTGTTTTCTCTCTATATTCATTCACCGGATGGCCTCATCTCTGTTCATGACTTTAAATATCATCCGAAATGCTGATGACTCACTCCCACATTTGTGTTTTTACCCATGATCTTGTCTTTGAACTCCAGATTTTTGTGCTCATTATCTCTTTGGCTTCTTAACCTATTTGTCAAACATATGTTGATAACAAAACTCTTCACCATTCACAATGCCAAAGACTGTGTCTGCAGTCTTCTCATCTCAGGAAATGGTCCTGCATTCTCCCTGTGGCCCATGCCCCAGACCTTGGAATGTTCTTGACTTCTTCACATCACTCACATTCTGTATCAAATCTACCAGCATATTCTGTTGGTTTTTTCTTTGAAGTATAGACCTAAAAACATGATCACTTCTTATTATCTTTACCACCAGCACTTGGTCCAGGTCACCATCATCAACTCTGGAAAAGGCCTTCTAAGAGCCTCATCTCATTTCCAATGTGCTTAATTGTCTGCCACGCAGTCAGAATAATTACTTCAAAACATAAATTAGATTATGCCACTCTTCTGCCTAAAATCCCATGCATGATATTCTGGTAAACATCATTTTACTCTGAGTAAAATCCCAAGACCTTATCATGCTTAAAGACCCTTCCTGTTATTATTTCCTATTCTCTGCTTTCCTCAATCTATTCCTGACATAGCTGTGAGACTTCCACCTCATCACCTTGATACTTGCTGTTCCTTCTGCCTGAAATGGCTTTTTTCTTACACATTTGAGCAGTGCAGTTCTCTTTCTTCACTTTCTTTAGGTGTCATCTTATTTGAGAAGCCCCTTTGACTCTGCTGTATAAAGGGTTTTTCCATTTTTGCTCTCTGCCTCTTTCTTCCACTTCCTGTCCACATAGTGTTTTGCCTCCAGAGTACATATTTGGTTAATTTATTTCTTGTCTCTACCCGGTATACTGAAGATCCTGCAGGGGCAGGAACTTGGTACATGTTTTATGTGCTACTGTATCCTCTGTGTCTGTGCTAGTGTCTGGTGCATTGTAAGTGCTCCGTGTTTAAAATGAATGAGTGAGCGAATGAATGTTGCACATTAAGGTGAGGAGTACATAGAACAGGTTTGATCAGAAGCAAGGACTCGGATGCCACATAGTGCATGCTGCTAAAGAGTCTTATGAAAATATGGGCTTGACTGAAGGAAAGATGGCAGAGAGGAGAAGAGAGTGAGGATAGGAAGGGGTTACCCCATCTTAATGCCTGGTCTCTGCCATTCTGACAGATGATAGAAATAGTATGCTTGCTTTTTGAGGGTGATCAAGCTTCCTGCTTTTTGCATGTTTGCCCTTACAGATGCCGAATAATTTTAGCTTGCTTGTGTATATGATTATTTATGTACACATTTACTTGTATCTGAGAATTTATCCTGGTAATTACAGTTTTGTGGTTTATATAACTACAGGTGTGAAGCATCAAGTCCACACATTCATCCAGTTGGTTGGTGTAAAGAACATAGAAGAACACTTATTACTCCACCAGGTTTGTATTTATTATGTGTCTACTGTTTTTTAAAAGATTTTATCTACCTATCTGTCAGAGAGAGAGCAGAAGCAGGGGGAGCAGCAGGCAGAGGGAGGAGCAGGCTTTCTGCCAAGCAGGGAGCCTGATGCAGGGCTCAGTCCCAGGATCCTGGGATCATGACCTGAGGCAAAGGCAGACACTTAACCGACTGAGCCACCCAGGTGCCCCTTATGTGTCTTATATTATTCTTCATTTACATCAGGAGTCTGCAAACTTTTTCCATAAAGGGCCAGATAGAACATATTTATGGCTTTGTAGGCTGTACAATCTCTGTCACAACTACTCGATTCAGTTTTAGCAGCCCTGAATGATATCGAAACGAATGAACGTAGTTGTGTCGGAGTAAAACTTTATTTGCAAAGAACAGGCGGCTGGCCTGCAAGTGGTAGTTTTGCTGACCTCCAATACTTCTGAAAGTATATACATTGGTTTAGTCCATAACAGAGTATCAAAGGTTGTCTTCTTTGTAAATTAAGTTCTTTTTTTTATTTTAATTTTTTGAAGAGTTTATTTATTAGAGAGCACATATGTACACATTATCTGGGGGAAGGGACACAGGGAGAGGGAGAAGCAGACTCCCTGCTGAGCAGGGAGCCTGTGGGGCTCAGCCCCAGGGCCCTGAGATCCCGACCAGAACTGAAGGCAGACACTTAACCCACTGAGCCACTCAGGTGCCCCAAGTTCTTCTTTTAAAAGATCTTTTACTTCTCAAGTTGAAATTCATTTTTAGACCTTGCATTAGTATACATTCAAATATATCATCTAACCACAGAAGTGAATTGCCTAAAGCTTTAACGAACATAAGAGAAATGGGCATGGGGGGCAGCACTGTGGATGGAGTCTTGACCCACATGTGAGTCAGTTCTGACAAAAGCACAGTGCTCACATTTAAATGAGAACTTGAGGCTTCGGATTTTTTTTTTTTTTTTTTTTTTGAATAACCTGGCTCAGAACTCACATATTCACTTTTTCTTTTTCTATTGGGTTGTTGTTTCTAAAATCGATTTTACACCTTTTTGCTGGTAGCACCTCTTCTCTGTTCTCTGCGCTGTGCAGATACTTCAGGGTCTGCTTCCAGCCCCGTGGCCCCCTCTCCGCTTCCTCATGCCCTCTTCAAGAGGGAACGGTGTAACTGCTGACAAATGGGCTCTCTGTCCTCGGTCACGTTGAGTTTATTTTCATGTGCATAATCAAGACAGCAGGTTTCCAAGCACTGTCGAAGGAGCCACCTGGGTGAAAAGACAGGGGTATCAGCTGGTGGAAAGCATCACTGCACTGTGTGTGGTTACTTTTGTCACAGGCAAAGGATAGCTGCTTGGTTTGCTTAGAGGTGATTTGTGGATGTTGATGGTGGCATAGAAACAGCAAAGACTCAGCTTGGAGCTTCCAGTACTTGTCTCACTCCGTTCTAACAGCTGATTGCTTGTGGGGGCTTGTCTCCAGTTCCTTGGTACCATGTTTAGTCTCTGATCATTTACTCACCCAGGGGACCACTTCTGTCATCCCACGGATGGCTGAGATGAGTCCCTTCTGCTTTCTGACTTTTCTCCTGTATGAAGGGACAAAAGCCCCTGCCCCTGATTTATAGAGCTGTCTTGAAGATGAAAGGGCATTAGCATAAACAAGGAAGTGTTAAAGCAAGATATTAACAGTTTCATGGCTCAAATGGGCTGCCCAGAAGATTTTTCCCAGACGACTCTCCTGTGTCCCACGGCTTACATAGTATTGGGAGCCGGTAAATGCTGATCGCATAGTTACCTGTGTGCCACTGTTAGTGTCTGAGTTGCTAGGAGGATTATTTTAGATTTCCCAATTTAGTCTTGATCCATTTTTTTCCTTTCTTTCCCACCTTTTTGGTCATAATCAGAGATCCAGTAAACAGAGAATCAGTGAACAGGAGGTTCCTGGTTATGTCTTCACAGCACTGGCTTAAATACTGTGGGAAGGGCTTGTATCAGGCAGTGTTATTGACTTAAACAATGGGAGGCAGATAACCAAGTCATCTATCTCCTTCTGTGGACTTTTATAACTTCGTGGAAGAGAAAAGCCATAATTTTTTGACAAATTTCAAAAATCCGAACTTCATATTCAAAAGTACCAAACGCTGACAACAAAGATACTCTTCCTCCAGTCCTCTTTCCTCCCAGGGCAGCTTCCTGGCTGCATCTCTGATGCCGTGTGTGAGAAGGATTCCAGTCACTCCCAGAGGCAGCTGCCCCTTCTGCCACGCTTGCCGCATACTTGATCAGTCCCCTTGGCTGCCCTGCTAGACGTCCCATGTTCACCATGTTTTCTTTGAAATATGTAGCATATCTACTGTTCTTTTTCCAAAATTAAATCATGGTGACTTTTAAAATGATTTTCTTTTGAATTATCCAGTTGTACATTAATACATGCTTGTTCTGAAAACCTTAGAGTGAAAATAGAGGTAATGGCTGTTGTCTCTCATAATAGTTTAAGAGTTTGTCCCTCTCTCTCTCCAGAAGAATCTTTTTGCCTCTCTGTATACACAGATTTCTATGCATGTGCAGTCAGCTTTAATATTACTTAAATTTTGCAAGATACGGTCCTTGAAATATGTTATAAAATATTTGTATTCATAGAGATATGGTTGCATGATACTTCCTCTTAAACCTTTATTTTGAAACAACTTCAAAGGTACAGAAATGGTACAAGACTAGTACGAAGCCATTTATACCCATGACCCAAAGACCCATTCAAGTTCATCAATTGTATCAATGATATCATTTGTTCTAAAAGGATCAGACAATGCACTCAGGTGTTACATCCCTCTGCTCTCCTTCAGTTAGGTTTTCCTTGACTTTCATGACATCAGTATGTTTAAGGATTACAGATTAGTCATTTTGTTGTTTTGTTTTGTTTTAAAGATTTTATTTATTTATTTATTTCAGCAAGAGAGTGAGTGCATGAGCCAGGGGAGAGGTAGAGGGACAGATAGACTCCCCACTGAGCATGGAGCCTGATGTGGGGCTCTGATTCCAGGACCCTGAGATGATGACCTGAGCTGAAGTCAGACACTTAACTGACTGAGCTATGTAGAAGCCCCACAGATTAGTCATTTTGTAGGATGCCACTTAATTTGAATATGCTTAGCATTTCCACTTGATTAGATCTGGGTTATATTGGGCAGGAATATCACAGAAACAGTGCTGTGTGCTCACTGTGTCCTCTCAGGTGGCATATGAAGTAAGTTTGCCTCACTCCTTGATTTTTTACTATTAATTGATCAAGGTGGTGTTTGCCAGGGGTATCTGGGTGGCTCATTCGGTTAAGCATCCAACTCTTGATTTGGCTCAGGTCATAATCTTAGGGTCGTGGGATTGAGCCCTGCATTGGACTCCCTGCTCCATTCAGAGTCTACTGAGGATTCTCTCTCCCTCTGCCCCTCCCTCTGCTTGTGTGTGCAT
>ML105737.1:0-34249 GCA_003697995.1 Taxidea taxus jeffersonii | reverse complement strand
CCATTCCCTCTCCCTCCCCTACTGTGTCTCTCCCCATTCACACCCTCTCTAAAAATAAAATAAATCTGAAAAAAAAAATACCATACCTATGACTTGGTTTTTGTTTGTTTGACCTAACAATATGATGATATATCTGGAATATGTCACATATTAGTATATGTAAATCTGCCTCATTCTTCTTAATAAGTGCTTTCTACTCCCTATGTATTATATACATGACACATAACAAACAACTGTGCATTGTCTGTATGTACATGAGATTTTCCTAGATTAGTAGAATTGGATAGTAAAGGGTACTTTTGTTTGTGTGTATCTGTATATAGGACTTACCTGAGAATATAAATTATACATATACATATATCTTAAATTTTCATTTAAAAGATAATAGAGGAGCCTTGATCAAGGTGAAAGTAATATAGCTATTAAACAGTTAGTTCTGAGTGTGTTATTCAGTTTAAAGTTATTATGTGGAATAGCAACATAATTTCCTAGGTTATAGTAATAATATATCCTAATTTTACAGGTCAGTTTGTGGTTCTCACTATCATTTTGGTGAAACCTGACAGGATTTACTTTTTTCTTTCTTAGGTTATCCAAATGTGAAACATTTTTCTTGGGATAAATACTTAGAAGAAACCAATTCTTTACCTGCTCCTGCAAGAGCTTTCAAAGTGGTGAGTTAATCTGTTTTATACTATTTGATTACTTTGTGTTGACAATGGTGTACGTTCATTGAAATTCAAGAACAGAAAGAGAGAGTAAGGAGTGAACCAGAATAGGAAAGGAAAGGAAACAGAAGACCACAGAAGATGTTTTTGACTTCTTACAATTTTGAAAGCCAAAGTTGTTACTGGGGTTTTTGTTGTTTGCATCAGAAAATACTTTCATTTTGGACCTGTCTCCTTGGAAAATAATTCTGCTTGAATTGGTATGGAATGAGTTGTTGTGGTCTTGTGGCAAACTTCTATTTTTCCAGCTAGATGTTCTAAAAAACCAAAACAAGATAGGATATTTTCTAATGAAAATTGTATTTAACGATTCCTTTAGATTTGTTTATGGTAAGCTGAGATGCTGTTTTTCATTTTATTGCTATTAATCAGCATGTTTAATTATCAAAAATACAAGGTCACCTGCTTTTTTTAATAATATCTTTCTAACTGGAGTCATTGCATCTTACGTATAACTTGGTAAGATTCAAAGTAAACCTCATTTCTTTGCAAGGGAAAAATAAGTAATGAAATGTATTTAAAAAAATTTTTTTTATCTCTAACAACTTCCTTTATAATTTCTGTTTTTCTGTGAATTTAAAGAAAACTATATTAAATATTTTAAAAATATTTTAATGTAGCATAATCTGTCTGTCATAAACATCACTTTTCTTTAAATGATTTTCTCGTGTATAAATTGCTAGAGTTTTTAATGATAGAATTAATTGGAGGTATGGGACCAAATATAGAAAAGAACATCATATATTTTTGAAAGAAAAAAAGCGTATTACATAAAGAAAAGCCATGTAAAACCAGCATATCTGATAGTAAATTTAGGATTTAAAAATGAATAGAGTTATGACCTACTTAAGAATCTTTACCTGACTCTCTGACTTTAACTCAAACTATTACAAAGAAGAACTTGCATTGCACTTTGCTTTGAACTGGATAAAATCACATCAGTATCAGCCTGCATGTCTCCTGTCACACTGATACCAGAGAGAAAACTATGATTTCTCTAGTTTGGCCTTCAGGTGCCTTGCATTGATTGTTTTTTACCCTTTACATAATTTTCAGGCTTAATTTCAGAGCCACTGTTTTGTTATACCCAATTTAAAGGACGGGGCGTGAAGCTCAGAAAAGTTAAGCAATCTGCCTAACATAACAGTCGCCTTGCCTTCTGCAGCTTGTCACTTTTTTTCGAGGTTTGAAGGTTTCTGCTGAGGACTGAGGCGTAGGTAGCTAAGGTCTAGGGGCAAAGGTCCTCCTTACTCATTTCTGTTTTTACAGGAGGGATTCCATCTTGTATGTTTTGGTGGCTAATTTTCCTTTTTTTAAAGACATCTGCTTTTTGGTCTCCTGATCATTTCTAATCTCTGTGTCACTTCTCTGCCACTTTAAAGTTCTTCCCTCTTTTTCTATGAATCGTTTAAATGCTTGCTGATTTTTGCCAAGACACCTCCTTCTAACTAATGAGAAAAACTTCTTGCCTTCCCTGTGGCTAATCAAATAACTGAAGCATTTTGAGTTTTATCTTAAGATCTTTTGCTTTCTGTTTGCTCCCGTGGCTGGGTGCTCTGGCTGTTTCTGTTGCCTTGGGGTTTGGCCATGTGATTTGGGATTCTGTTTTTTGCTAGGGAGGGTAAGGTCCAAAGCTATTGTTGTAGGAACTTGCCAGTTAGAAGGTTGATCGGTAAGTAGCTCATCTTAACACGCTGTCTTTGTGACACAGAGCCCGCCTTCTCTTCCTCTGAATCTTATCATGTAAACTTTTCTGTATGGCAGAAACCTCCACATGGATTTCAGAAGAAAATGAAGCTTGAAGTCATAGACAAAAGAAATCCTATGTTTATTAGAGTAGCAACTGTTGCAGACACCGATGATCACCGAATAAAAGTGAGTGTTCTCTGGTGGGGTTTTGTCTTTTGTTCTAAGATATCTTGGATGGAAACTTAGGCAGATATTTAACTTATGAGGTCCTGGAATTAGACCATAGGAATATGCAAATAAAGCATCTTTGTCAATGTTTATCCAGTTTTTTTCCTTTAATCGATGCAAGAATTTCTCTTTATTTGTGACTGACAGTTACTATGTTGTATCTCCTGCTCTTTCTCCCAGCACACACTCAAAATATTAAAAGTCTGTCGTAAATCATAGAGTGATTTCTTCTGAATATGGCACCTCATCCTTCAATAGTATGCTTTTTTTTTTTTTGAAAACTTGCAGATTAATGTTTTCTAATGGGATTGTATTAGATGTAGACTTTTCAGGAGAAAAGTACAGAAGCACATCCTTTTAATATAGGATGTGGAAGGAGACATTATCTTACAAAGAAGATCAGATTGTACCTTTCACAGGGTCAGTGAATGTTCAGGAAGGTGGTTCTAGTTTGTTCTTTTGGAGACTAGTAACGTCAAGTGTAGCCCCAGATCCCAGTGAGGAGCCAGGAGATCTCCTTCGGCCAGAAGCAAATGTCAAATGTCAGGTCCTTGACTGGCTGTATTCTTTAAGAAAAAGACGCTCAAAAAGTTAACTGTTTTCATGGGTGGGACTTAGAGACGAGTGGACTTCACCATTTGATAAGAAAGCAAAGAGCCAGCTTTTTCACAGGGAGATCCCCATTTTTGGCATCTGAGTCCTTCTCTGGAGCCTTCCAGTTTCTGCCAGTCTCCTCCCAGGTGGCTGCTGGGCGAGATAGAAGGACGGGGTTGGAATGTGCAGCTCTTGCTCAGTTCCTGTACTTTCTGCCCCACCCATGGCCATGGGATGTTTGTTCTAGAATTCAGGGCCTTAGTGATTTTTATTTCTCTACAGGGTAAACCTCTGCTCTCTGGCAGGGTTGTTGAAGGGGCAGTTATCATGGTGGGGGAGTGGGGGAGTTGGGGAGCACACTAAGGGAGTTCTCCTACCTGCTGCCACCAGATTGAGTCCTTCTTGGGTTCTGCCTAGTACTTCTGTTTGCTCTGGTCCTATTCTCAGGTGCTTAGGCTGCCCCCCACCCACTCTATCCTGTAGGTCAGCACTCCTTCCTTTGCCCTCCACACACGTCACTGGTTGCTGTCACTTCCCACCTGTTGGCCACGTTACTTCTCCATTTGTCCTCTTGGCTTTAAACCTTTGCAGGCATAACTTTAATTTCAGAAGAGAGTGGAGATAAGCACCTGGGTCTTTAATGTGTTTTACTGAGTTGCTTTTCACAAGAAGAGAAAATCCAACCTTTTTCTTTTTAAGAAATAGTATGCTTTCTAAAATATTATCTGTCTTATTTTTGATTAGTTGTTAATAACTGGTATTAAGGTTTTATAAAGTTTCCAAATAATGCTTCTGGATAACAATGTATCCGGTTTCCTAATATGTGTGAGGTAAGTGTTCCTCACTATATTTTGATCCATAATCGTCTTATTTTCTTCCTTCCTTCCTTCTTTCCACCCTTCCTTCCTTCCTTTCTTTTTTTTTTTTTTTTAGAGAGAGCGAGCAGGGATTGGGGAAGAGGGAGAGGGAGAGAGTCTGAAGCAGGCCCCATGATCTCACAACCTTGAGATCATGACCTGAGCCAAAATCTAGAATCAGACACTTAACTGACTGAGCTGCCCAGCTGCCCTTCATCTTATTTTCTTTAGAATTTTTATTAAATTTAGCATTATTGCTGAGTTGTTTTCATATATAATTGTATTTCTAGTGGAACATTTGTATTATAAATATTTTGTATGTCTCTTTAGGGTTTGTAAAATTTTTAAGTATTTCATGTTACACATTTGTGTACCTTCCTTTCTTGTTCCTTGTTAGACTTTGGATTTCTTTTCAAAATAGTTACCAGCAAGAGTAAAACTATCACTTAACATTACTAAAGTATCTGATTTTTTGTTTGTTTAAGACCTCTTAATATGCCAGCAACTGAAGTAGTAGAATTTACAAGAAATGAAATAAAACTATACAAAAGTTAATAAAATTATTTCATCTGGGCTTCAAGAATGAGAATTTTGATTTGGGTTAGTATTAACTTTTGCATATATTATTTTCTATAGACTTTCAGATAGCATTTTTAAGTATATTTGGTACTTATCAAAAAGAATTTTATTATTACCTCTGTTCATAATATCTAAACTAAATTTTATCTCTGAAATTGAAACTTTAAACTACTAAAATTCTCCAGATTGTCTACCAGTCTAGTTTATAGGTGGTATTAGATTTATCTATGGTACCTAAAGTACATTAATTCTAGATAGATAACTTCTCATTGCCAAACCAAGTTTCAGTTTCATAGAAAACTATGACACATTGTGATATCAACAAATATGCTAGATCTACCATAAACATTCTTAAAGGCATATGTAAGGAAACTTTAAAAAGAACCCTTTTGTTTATTTATGATATCAAAACTTTAAGAGACTCTATTGGTGTACAGTAATATACTAGTTAATATCCATGGGTCTCAATTCTGAGCGCACATCTCAGTTACTTAGAGGTTGAGTAAACAACATAAGTATGCATAAAACCAAACCTGTGGTTTAACAATCTCCTAGGTAGGCTCAGCTGGTTTGTTCCATGCCCCCCCCCCCTTTATATCTTTCTCCTTTTCATCATTGAGAAAATTCTGATCTGTCGCCAGGGTGGAAAACCATTTATTTGTTAGGATTGAGTATGTTTGCTATAGGAAGATACCTAAATTTTTAAAAAATTTAGGGGTTTATTTACAACAAATGAGACATACATTATGTGAACATTGATTCCAGTGTGAAAGAAATGGAATTTAAGAATAGCAAGATCAGAATCCAGGGAAGTTTCATGTGTCTAATAAAATAGGGTAATCACTTGATTAGTTCAGAATTAGGACACTTTAAACTTACTTTAACACTAAATTATGTGTGTTCATTTATTGGTAGCATTGATAGCATAAATTGGTATTTTTAGAAAATTATTATGAATGTCTTCTCACTGTTAATTGGGCATTGTTTTTGATCAGAGGAAAGGAAGAGGCTACTTTGAGTTAAGTAATTTTCTGTAAGCGCTGCTTTTATATTCAATGCATGTGAATGATGAGTAATTTTATTTGGATCCTTGAATTTTAGGCTTAGTTACTTCTCCTAATTGCCATGTGATCTCTTCTCTTCTTTAAGATAATACCTATGATTTCTTCCAGGTATGGGATTCTGTGGGCTTTGATTCTAGGATTGATTGATTTTTCAGCTTGAGGAAGTGGATTCATTGTGAAGGACTTTATTTTGAACCTGTGTATATGTACTTTAACAACTCTGTACTATTCTGTCATACAGATGTACCATAACTTAGCTTGCCAGTCCCCTAACGGTGGATACCCAAGTTGTTTTCTACTCTAAACCAAGAGTTGAGTTACTGAGATTATCAAATCCAGGGTGATATATTTTAAGTGATTGTTATTGCAAGTAACAGTCCAGAAATATTTGCTAATTAATACTCCTATCAGCAGTCCAAGAGAAAGCTCTTTATTCTCATACCCATCAACTCTAGGAATCACCCAAATGGCACATTTTGACAGGTTGGAAGAACTGCATCTTGTGATTTTAATTTATAGTGTTTTGCTTATAATTGAAATAGATTATCTTCTTATATGTTTACTGACTATATATACTTAGTTTCTTATTTATGAGCAATTTATACCTATATTTCATCTTTCTATTGGGCTTTTAATTTTATGTTAATGTATGATAACTATATACATTAAGGAACAGAGTACACTGTTACATATGAAATAAATGTGTTTTGGGGGTTTCTCCTGGGCCTTCCTTTTTTTTTTTTTTTTTTTGTGGTATTTGCCACTCATTACAGAATATTTGCCACTCTCAAGTTTTTAACGTTCATGTGGTCAATTGAACAGTCTATTCTTTTACGGCTTTTGAGTTTGGTATCTTGCTTACAAAGGTTATCCTACTCTGAGATTACAAACACGTTCACTCATGCATTGTTCTAGAACTTTTGTTGTTCAGCTTTTAATGTTTGCATTTTTCATCCATCTGGCATCTGTTGTCTGGTTAGGAGTAAGGGATTCACAGACTTAAGGAGATGTAGCTGGCAAACTTGATGTAAAAGTAAAATATCTGTAGTCCTGGTAAATCTTCCATCCTAAAAGATAAAGCATATGTAATAATTCACAGCTACTTAGCTGATCCTCAGTGACCCTGGCTGGGGGACCAGGTGCTCTTCCACATGGTGGCCAGTGACAATGGCACCAACATAAAACCTTTTTGAGAGATACTGTAATTATTTATGAGAAAAAATGTTATTTAGAAATGCATTGGATGGAGAGATATTTTGTAAACTGGTTGTATTTCTAATAGGATGTTGAATTTGTTTAAAAAGCCTCTTTAGCATAACTCTGGAAGAGTTGACATTTATATGAAAAGCCCTTGTGCCTCTCCACTACCCCCTCCTATTTCTCCCTCCCTGCCCTGATGTATTCATTAGTTAAGGCATATTTACTGGGTGTTTGGCGTTGCTTATATGAAGATGTTATGTATTCAAGATGTTCTAGTGTTGGAAGATACATATAATAACATCTCTGTAGAAGTACTCCTGGCAAGACATTTCCTGATGGACAGATAATTTAAAAATAAGTCAAAAGTGCCTTTTTTTCCTCATAGTGTAAATGAAGTAATTTAAATAATTGAAAAAATGTATTTGGTATTAAATCTACTGTATAATTTAGAAGACAATGAAAATGGTATGGTGGGTAGAACTTCTATTGTAGGGATTTTCGTGACCCGAATTGTACTGTTAATTTCTTTCTGTCACCCAGGTTCACTTTGATGGCTGGAACAGCTGCTATGATTACTGGGTAGATGCAGATTCTCCAGACATTCACCCTGTGGGCTGGTGTTCAAAAACCGGGCATCCTCTTCAACCTCCTTTGAGTAAGAGATACAAGAATAATTTAAATAAATGTTTCCATGTTCTTGTGTAGGGTGGTTGAAGTGTTCTTTTCTCCTATCCTTTCTTTCTGTTTCTTTCTCACTGTACGTTGCTTCTCTGTGTAATCCTTTTCCTACATTTTCAGTCACATGGCAGTCACAAAAATATAAAAGAAAAAATGTAATGTTTGAAAAAGTGAAGTTTGTATAGTTTTTTTTTTAACTTTTATTTAGAAGTACTCATCACCTTTTAAAATCAATACTGAATTTTTGGAAGACAGTTTGTCAGACTATCAAAATTTACTGTATCAGGAGTGATTTCATACTATAGTTTTGCAAAATGTTACCATTTTGAGAAACTGAGCAAAGTCTACACAGTCTCTTTATGAATTATTACTTAAAACCATGTGATTTATAATAACCTCAGTAAAAATTCTCTTTAAATTCAATTTTTAAAAAAGTAAACATGGAGAACTTAACATCCTGTGATTTCTACTTTGAAAGAAAACATATACATTGTAACAAAAAATATGTAGGAAATAGATCATTGGGTTTTTTTTTTAATTTAAGCTTTTTTATTTAAACACGTAATGTAACCCCACCACCCTCTCCCAACCCCTCTCCCTCCCCACCCCCCTAAGTTTGTTTTATGACATTAAGAGTCTCTTTTGGTTTGTCTCCCTCCCGATCCCATATTGTTTCATTTTTTCTTTTCCTACCACCTTAACCCCCACCCCCATTGCATCTCAACTTCCTCATATCAGGGAGATCATGTGATAGTTGTCTTTCTCCAGTTGACTTATTTCACTAAGCATAATATGCTCTAGTTCCATCCATGTCGTCGCAAATGGTAAGATTTCATTTCTTTTGATGGCTGCATAGTATTCCATTGTATATATATACCACCTCTTCTTTATCCATTCATCTGTTGATGGACATCTAGATTCTTTCCATAACTTGGCTATTGTGGACATTGCTGCTATAAACATTCGGGTACACGTGCCCCTTTGGATCACTACATTTGTATCTTTAGGGTAAATACCCAGTAGTGCAATTGCTGGGTCATAAGGTAGCACTATTTTCAATTTCTTGAGGAACCTCCGTGCTGTTTTCCAGAGTGGTTGCACCAGCTTGCATTCCCACCAACAGTGTAGGAGGGTTCCCCTTTCTCCACATCCTCGCCAGCATCTGTCATTTCCTGACTTGTTCATTTTAGCCATTCTGACTGGTGTGAGGTGGTATCTCATTGTGGTTTTGATTTGTATTTTCATTGGGGGGTTTTAAAATGTTTAGCATGTAGTCCCCCATCTAGTGGCTTCACTTCTGGATGCCGCATATAGGCTATGTAAAGGTACAAAAGTTCACATGCATGCCATTTGTTACATTGTATTTAAACTAACAAACCTTGGAAACAGAGATTGGTTAAATTCTGGTGCATTCATAATACAGACACTGCAACAGCCATAAAGAATGTTACCACTGAGATGGAAAGATTTACAAGACATGAAGTTAAAGACCAAAGAAAAAAAAATGTTTCAGAATAGCACACATCTATGTTATCCCTTATATGTGACTAAATGAAACAAAAACAAAAACTTGATACATATATATACACACACACACAGGTATATATGGCAATGCTTAGAACAACATCTAGCACATTACACATGAACATAAGTTGTCGGGATGAGGGAGAGTCTGAAATGTGGAGGGGGTAGTATGAATAGGATCTGTAACTGTTTCTCTGTATACTGGTGTGGTGTCTGAAATTCTCATAGTATACCAGTATTCATATACTAGTTATGTTAGTTATTTAATGAAAATTGCTTAGAATCTCCTCATTAATTCACATTTAGGTGTTTCTGGAATCTGGGATATTAAAAGAGGTTTAGATCAAAGTCTACCGTTACACTATTGAAGAAACATAAATAATGTGAACAAAAGCATAGGGAAAAACCTTAAAAAAGACTTTTAAGATTTTTAATTTTTATTTTATAGCCTTCTGGTTAATTTTATGCCCCCTTCTTTCTTTCTCTCATTTTTTCCCCCTTGCTTTCTTATAGGCCCCTTAGAATTAATGGAAGCTTCAGAACATGGCGGATGCTCAACCCCAGGATGTAAAGGGATTGGCCATTTTAAGAGAGTGAGACACCTGGGCCCTCACAGGTATGTGTTGCTGCCACTCACACGGGGATTCCTTATGTGGTCAAAGAGAGGGTACCTATCCCACACATGTGTAAGATAATGATTTCCATGTGTACTAATAGATGTGAGCTAATTTTATATTTTGATCTATACGAAATGTGGTTTCCATGGTGACCCTGTAAAAATGAAGAGTGTATCTGTAGTTAAGTCTTCCTATGAGAAAAAAGCATTCACAGTTTAAAATAGATTTACTCTAGCTATTTGCCTTTTCTTGACAGACTGACCAGTTGTCTAGATACTCATCTTCTGAAAGAGTCATATTGGGTTAACTGTTAATAATGAGAAGAAGGCAGTCCCTGTTGAAGGTCTTTGTTTGGTAGAATATGATATGATTTGGGGACTCAACAATTTGAATAATGAGAAGTGAGATTATCATAGATTACAGGCAAAGATCACAAGAAGCACAAATATAAATAGTCACACTTGAGAATGCATTGATCCAAAACAATGTTTTTCAAGTATTTTTTTAACCCCTAAGTAACCTAAAAAAGAAATCA
The DNA here is from genome assembly GCA_003697995.1 of Taxidea taxus jeffersonii. Classification (NCBI taxonomy): domain Eukaryota; kingdom Metazoa; phylum Chordata; class Mammalia; order Carnivora; family Mustelidae; genus Taxidea; species Taxidea taxus. Next base: position 23,956 of record ML105737.1, on the reverse strand, counting down.
AGATTATGCATCCGAAATTTGATGTATTGTGTAGGCTATTTGAGGGTCTTTGTAGGCATTTAAAAATCTTACTGAAATACCTGGAAGTTCCAGTGATTTGATTGTGATTTTTGAGGAAAAGAAGCATCACCTGTTTAGGGATGTTTTAAAATAACCATTTGTCAATGTGAGTGTTCTGACTGCATGTTAATTGGGTTGCCCAGTAAGGAAAATGGTCTCTTGTTTATCTAGTCTGTATGCACTGTGAATCTGGGACTTCTGAAAAATCTGAAGATTGCACTACCTGTTCCTCTGAGAGTTAATAGGAACTGTAAAAGTGATGTATTTAATGTTTCTCCCCTCTCTCTCCTTTTCTTTTTTCATTTCTTCTCTTCTCTTTTCCCCTTCTTTCCTCCCTCCCTCCCTCCCTTCCTTCCCCTCCCTCCCTCCCTCCCTTCCTTCATCTCTGAATCCTCAAATACTGCTTATCTTCCTTTCGTAATGCTCCTCCTGAGATTTTTATGGGATTCAGTCTATTTCAGAGTAAATAGTCTAAGAATAGGATGGTGATTCCATTTACAGATACCCATTTAAAAATCCTTTTCAGGGGCACCAGGGTGGCTCTGTGGGTTAAGCCTCTGCCTTTGGCTCAGGTCATGATCTCAGCATCCTGGGATTGAGCCCCATATCAGGCTCTCTGCTCAGCAGGAAGACTGCTTCCCCCCCCCTCTCTGCCTCTCTCCCTGCCTACCTGTGATCTCTGTTTGTCAAATAAATAAATAAAATCTTTAAAAAAATAAAAAAGTAAAAATCCCTTTCAGAAGTGCCTGGCTCTCTCAATTAGTAGAATATGTGGCTCTCTATCTCAGGGTCCTGAGTTCAAGCCCCACATTGGGCATTGAGCCTGCTTAAAAAATAATTAAAAAAAAAGAAAGAAAGAACAGATTTAAAAAAAAAAGAAAAATCCTTTTCATTGTTTGTATAACTGCAAACCCAAAGTTATATGATTAATGCAAACTGAATTAAAAATACTGTATCTTTAAAGTTGTTTAGTGTTTCTGGGTGAAGGCAGCTAGATTATTTTTCAGACATTATATAAGTCTAAATGCCAGAAATAACCCACTAGCATTAATAAATTTCCATTGTATATTAATAAATTATTTCATTCAGTAAATATTTTTGAGTTTTTTTCCCAATAATAACTAATGTTTATTGAGCATGTATTTACTCTGCACAAGGTACTGCTCTGTTTTACATGTATGGATAACCTTCAGAACTACCCTATTAGTCTTAGTGTTATGTTCTTCCAATTTTTGATGAGGCCACTATGGCACTGGAGAGGTTTATTGATTGGCTGCTGGTAAGGGGGAACAGGGAATGGCACCCAGTCTAGCTCAAGGGTATGTGCTATTGACCTCTCCCTTTGCAGTGCCTCTCAAGGCTCTGCTCCAAGAATTAGTCACAGCAACCTTCAAGGAACTCAGGGACTAATGGAGATATAAAGCTGTACATAATTTAATTAAAATATAAGATACAGAACAGTAATATTGAACCTTTGACCTGTTACCAACCCCAAGATGTTCATTGGACTGAGGCAGTTTGTTCAAATTATGGAAATTTGAGGAAAATTAAGGAAAAGAATAAAGACTTTTTTTTTTAAAGCATGAATATTGATATTATGTTGTTGGGGTGCAGTTGAAACATTTGTTTTGGCCTTCTGGAAAGGAGAAACCCTCCTTAAAGCAATGTCCATCGTCTCTTTAGGAGTGCTTTTGGTCTGAGCTGAGAGGTTTGCCTGTCACGGCAAGGTCTTTGGTGACAGTCCTGTCCCCTGCTTGAAGGCACTGTCCACTCATTATGACCACCTTTCCCCAGCTGTTCCATGGACCTCTGAGGGCTCCTGCACTGAGCCATACCCATTTCGCAGAGTTTCGGTGATCCTCTCTGGAGCATTTCTTCAGCGATGCGGTGTTGTATTTGCCAAAAGAAAGGGGGCATTGTGGGACGAGTTGTGGAAAATTTTATGGAGAAACCGGTAAAGAAATCTTTCCGTATAACTGGAACCAATAGAGAATTACTCATTTTTTTGGAATGAGAGAGGAAGCAGTAGACCTTCGGGCTTGAAGACATGTATTGATAAAGAAGTGGCATCTGGTGTTCTGTCAGACAGAGGGTGTGGCTAGCAGTTTTTTTTTTTTTTAAGATTTTTTATTTATTTAGACAGACAGAGATCACAAGTAGTCAGAGAGGCAGGCAGGGAGATAAGGAAGCAGGCTCTCTGTGGACCAGAGAGCCCGACGTGGGGCTCGATCCCAGGACCCTGGGATCATGACCAGAGCCGAAGGCAGAGGCTTTAACCCACTGAGCCACCCAGGCGCCCCGTGGCTAGCAGTTTTGTGCGTGAGCCTGGGGCAGAGTTGGTGGTTGGCTGGAGCCTCAGGGAGGAGGGGTGCCTGTGCTTCAAATAACTGGCGGCCGCCCTCAGCTCCTGCCCTGTGCTCTCTCCCCTTCTTCTTAGCCCTTTCCGCTGGCTTTCCTGAGTCTTCCCAACTGTGCTGTCCTATTTACAACACTCAGAGCTCTGTGTCCTGCGGGATATTAATCCTTAACAAGCACAGCCTGTTTTCCATTTCATTAGTAGACTATGGCATAGCTGCAGCCTCATGGATATTCTTGAAAAGGTTCATTTCTCTGGCACTTATTTTTGTCCTTGCTGAGAATGCTGTGTTTAGGAAAACATAATGAGAAAATTCTCTTTGGACTAATTTATTGAGAAACTGCATAAATCAAAACATGCATTCTTTGCTTAGATAACAAGGAAAGTTGCTCTTTTAAGCAAGAATAATCAGTTTTATGAACACATAAGCAAAAGACTCTGTTTTGACTAGTAGTTGTTGTTAGCTTCTCTGGAAAATTATTATAGTTGAATTTGATGTAAGAGGTGTTAGAAATAGAACATGTGTCTCAGCAATGAAATTTGAGAATGTGATGTTGTCAGATGTTGAAATGTAAATGATCAGTGAGTGAGTTGAATGTGGATGTTATTCTTATCTCTAGGGACATTCGGTAGCCAGATTGCTCCATGCTCTCTTTCTAGCAAGGGAGCATTAATCTGGGTGGTGGTATGGTGTTTCCCTTTGTTGATTCATTCATTCAGACTACTGAAAGGTCAGAGAAGGGGAGGAGAACTAAAGTTATATGAAAGTAGATATTCTGCATCTCTAGTGCCTTTGGAAGTAAATCTTTTCTACATAAGATTGGATTTTGGAGAAAATAAACAAGAACAAAATGGGGAGTATCTCTAGCAACCTCTAAGAGGTCATCATAAAATCCATGGAGAGTTTTAAAAATTTGAACAGACACCTGCAAACTGTAAACATCATATTGACTGAACATCCATCCATCCCTGCATCCAACATACTCTTACCAAGTGCCTGCTTTGGGCCAGCTCCAGGGTGAGGTGGTGGGCTGCAGAGAGGAGGGGGTCCCTACCCCCTCAGAAGGCCAGTCTGGGGCAGACAGGTTTTCATAGAGGCATGAATGAGGCACCCTTTTCCTGAGAGAAGCAGAGAACCTCCAAAAGTGAGGCATGGTATGGACTTTTTAATGCTTGTTGTTTATCTTTGCTGATACTCTTTTACACTGTAGTGGTTATGTGTTAGTCTGCTTCGGCTTTTTGAATAATGACAACAGGTGGGATTTATTGGTGACTTCCTATGTTCCAGGCACTGTTGTAGGACTTGCTGTGTGATCTCACTTAATGCTCACAGCAGCTTTGTGAAGCAGGTGCTGTTCTAATCTCTGTGTTATAGGTGAGGAAACAGGGTTGGAATAGTTCAGTACATGCCTGAGGATCAGACAGTGGCCGACTCAGAATTCAACCGAGGCTTGGATGGCACTCAGTCTCTACTTGTAACTCCTTAGACTCTCATGTAAGAAGCATGTGATCCGATAGAGCCTGCCTCAGGTTTTGGTCAGGATAGTGTGTGAGAACGATTATGTGATCACTCAGAAAACTGGAAATGTTACCTAATCATTTAAATGTATCCACAATTAAAAGGATTTCAAAGGTGGCAGTGGGGAATAGTGAATAAAGACAGTCCTCTTCCCTTTCCTCATAAGCTGGACCAGTCTGTCATAGGGGAAAACTGCCTCCTTAGAGGGACTGGAGGCGCATTTACATTTGTGTGTAAAGCTGATATGGAATTATTTGCCAGTAGAACAGGGTGTAACCTATGAAATTCTCACTGTAGATAGCTGTGTGCCCCTACATGAGTTTCTTCCTCTGCTCTCTGAGGAACTACGTCATGGTAAAGAGTCATGTGTATGTGGATACTTGTGTGTGCCCCTGTGTACATGATACACAGAGGTAGTACATGAGAAACTAGAGATGATCAGAAGCCTAATGAGAACCCACAGAACCCCAGAACCCATAGAAGTTTGATCAGCACTGGTGAGTGATAGTTTGTACTTTTGAAACTATACAAACCTTGTAAATTTAAGAACAAGGAAACTGGCAAAGAGATTCAGTTATGGGTGGATGCATATTAGCTCTATGACAGCAGTATCTTGCTCGAAGACGGTACTCAGATGGAGTCCATTGTCACAGATTAAAGCTGAGGGCATTCTTCGATATGGAAAGATACTGTTTGCCCCCATACAACGTAACAGGACAGCCAGAGCTCATCATCGGACTCTGCCAAGAACTGGTAAAGTGTCAGTTAGGAGGTTCCCTTTTTAAAGACTCAGTTTCTGTATCTGTAAAACGAGTGATAGACAAGGAGCCAACTTCTCAGGGTTGTAGGAATTAAACAAGATGATGTAAGTAAAGCACTTAGCATGTATAATGCAATTGAGCCGTGGAAATTATGACGACATTGTTATCATCCTTGTTTTACAAGTGAGAAGATGGGTCTCACAAGTCATGCTCACTCTTGAGGAAGTAATGGATGGAGTGGCAGAGCACCTTTAGAACCAGGTTCCTGATTTCTGTCTAGGGGATTGCCCATTGCTCCACGCACACCTGAGCACACTTTGTTTGCATTTTGTGGCATACCTTTTTTTTTTTTAATCACCACCCACTTCAGGAACCAGCTGGCTTCCTTCTCTACCCCAGAGTAGGTGTAGAAATGTGAGGTGTGTAAACCTATTTTACTTCTCTCAGGGTTCAGAAGAAGAGGGGGGTATCAGCATAAGATCATGGTGGGATTCCCTTGATAGATCAGCCCGGCCTATTAGTAAATCTCTGCTGGGAGGGCTATGCTCCCTTCCCCTACTTCAAGTCGAGAGTTTGAAATTCCTCTTTGGCCCTAGCAATCCAAAGAGACAGATAGTTAGATAGTAAGGCTTATTTTGTTCTGCAGTCTTGCCTCTCTGTGGGCTGTCCAAGTTCATAGGGATCTTAGAGCTATTCTTCCTTCATGTAGTCAACAGAGAGGTGAAGGGGATGATGTAAGAGTTCTAAACTGTAGGGACTCCTGGGTGGCTTAGTTGGTTAAGCGGCTGCCTTCGGCTCAGGTCATGATCCCAGCGTCCTGGGATCGAGTCCCACATCGGGCTCCTTGCTCGGCAGGGAGCCTGCTTCTCCCTCTGCCTCTGCCTGCCTCTCTGTCTGCCTGTGCTCGCTCTCTCTCTCTCTAACAAATAAATAAATAAAATCTTTAAAAAAAAAAAAGTTCTAAACTGTAGCTGTTATCTCTAGTGTGTAGTCAGGGATAGGCAGCCCATCTTAAGAATGTTGTGGGTCTTCCAGTGTGGGAGTGAGTGGGGTCAAGAACAGGCCTCTCATTTTCTTTACTTCACATCTGATAAAACCCGAGGATAGATGTGTAGATAGTTCTTCAGTCATTGTAAAGCCAGCTGTTTAGCTGTGAGTGAAACGTGGTGGTTGCAGTATTTATAGGATTAGCGGCATACTGTTTGTCCAAGAAAAAAAAATTATATTTAGATTTTTTTTCTTGCTGTCACAAAATGCAAGGAGATAAATTTGTAATAGAAGTATACAATATGAGGAAGAAAGAATAGAGCAGAGTTAAAGATGACAGTCTGAGGCTTAGTTAATATATTTCCTTTGTCAGAAACAAAGATTCAAGAATAGCAGGAGGAACTGGTTGTATTTCTTATCTTTATTATTCAGAAGCGGGGGAGTTCATTGAAGATGATAAATTTGGTTTTATTTTATTTTTTTTAAGATTTTATTTATTTTACAGACAGAGATCACAAGTAGGCAGAGAGCCAGGCAGAGAGAGAGGAGGAAGCAGGCTCCCTGCCAAGCAGAGAGCCCGATGCAGGGCTCGATCCCAGGACCCTGGGATCATGACCTGAGCCAAAGGCAGAGGCTTTAACCCACTGAGCCACCCAGGCGCCCCGATAAATTTGGTTTTAGGCATGTTTATTATGAGGCCACCGTGGGTCATTTATATTTGTATGAAACAAGATAGATGGAAGGCAAGCTCCATGTCTCTCGGGGGAACCACAGGGAGCAGGACCTCTCCCCTTCCTCACACCTGTGGCAGTGCTGTGTGGGCAGAAAACCGAAATGTCGCCAAGTAGATGCTGCCACCTGGGTCCTCCATCAGAAGGAGTGATGTGAAGGCAGGTCACACTTGGTGTTTGCAGCCTCTGTGGAATTGGGGTTGGGTGGGAGTTGGGCTGGTGTGGAAGTGGCTGAGGGGTCTGCAGAGTGAATGAAGGCCACAGTCCCAGGAGCCTCCCATCCTGTGTAGACTATGTCTGGGGAGGAGAGCTGGTTGGACCTTTCTTCCTAACTCAAGCTGACTGCCCAGTCTTCCTACCGAGCTGAAGGATGCCCTTGTAGTACGTTGATTTCTGCTCAACTTTGAACTGGTTTTTGTTACTTATATCCATAAACACTGATTAGTACAAATATTCCATAAAGGAATCCATGAGGTACTTGAAGGATTCTTGTTCAGAAGAGGCAATGGTGATGGATTTTTCCCTAACATCATTACTCAATGAATAAAAATGAGTTAAAATAGCATGCCCATTCTCAATAAGATAAATGAAATAGTGGGTTCATTTTACTGAGCTGCTTCATTGCTATGTGACATTGGGTATGTACCATCTCTACTTGATTATTTAATAAACATTCCACAATTCCTGATGTGGTCCCAAAATATCTGCTTCTCTCTCATCATTCTCATCTTGTTAGGGGGTGGGGGGAGAGAAAAGGCATCCTTATCACCACCCAGGTCTTCAAGCCAGAAACCTGCAGACCATTCTTAAATCCTTCTTTGATGTCACTCCCCATCAGCCATCCATGCACAGGTTCCCTTGGAGGGATCACAGAGTTACCATGACTGTTTCAGCCACCCAAATCCAAGTCACCATGATGTCTTTACTCTTATGTAACTACTTTTGCTCCCTCCACAAAGCTTTCTGAGTGATCATTTTAAATTGTACATCAAACCATATCATTCTCTTATTTGAAGGTCCTCTGGTGGCTTCACATCAAAAGTAACCTAACGAACTGAACTCATGACCATGGCCTACGAGACCGTACATAATACTTTCCCTGCCTGCCTCTAGTGCATCCCCTCCCCTTGCTCACACACTCCACCATCACTGGTCTTCCCCCACCAAGTTTTCCCTACGAACTTTCCCTACATTTGTGTTCTTCTTCCCATTTCCCAGAATGCTCTTTCCCTGTCTGGACAGAGCAGGTGTCTTCCTGACCTTGAAGGCACTGCTCAAATGCTGCCACTTCAGGGAGGCCCCTCCTCACACCTGCATCAGCCCCACCTTCTCTCTTAGGTCATATCGCATGGCATTTGTTATTATGTGAGGTTTTCTAACTTATGTTTGTGTAATTGTGGCCTCTTCTAGAATATCATCTTCATGAGAGTAGACATCTTGTCTTTTTATTTTCCAGGTACTGTTTCCAGTGCCTAGGAAGATAATTAGGGCTTAATAGATACTTGATAAATACTTGTTGAACAAATGAATGAAATAACTAACTATTGAAGTCACCTAAGCATTTTAAGCCTAGTTTGTCCCATGAGAAGCCTTCCTCATAGGATATTGTAAAGCTTAAGTTAGATACTGTGCTTAGTACAGTACTTGATTATATAGTGAGAGCTCCATAAATATTACTAGTTATTGTTTTTGTTATTGTTGAGTTAGCATTATATACATTACATCAACACATAAGCAAATGTTATTTATGTTTGTCTTTTGCATAGAGTGTAGAGCAGTATGAAGTTAGGTAAAATAAAGATTGTATTTTAGCTTACAATGTGTCTGTGATAAGTTTTATAGGCCACTATCAGAATCACTTAATTTTCAAACTCTTCCCCCCTTCTAGGAGAAGATATCTGATTTTCTTGGTGGAGAATAGACATGCATTGTTTAAAATTTTTCCCTGGGTGATTATCAGCATTCCCACAATCACCTAAGTAGAGGAAGAGACACGTACGACACTAATATAATTTATCTAAGATCCAACAATTTCCAGTTTTAAGGAGACTTCCTAAAACCAGAGAGGGTCAAGAAGAACTATTATTTGGAGGGTTCATTGTGTATTGGAGGCCTTAGATACAGAGGTTGCCCAGTTGTCCTGGAGCCTGGAGAGCTGAGGCCTAGGCAGAGGATGATACTGCCTTAACACTGATTTAATAATTAGTGACCTAGATTTCCTTTGCTTGGATGGCAGGTATGCTCCCCAAGTGGGTCCTGAGAGACCAGCCGGGGGTGCAGAGGGCACTGATAGAAGGGAAGTGAGCTAGATCGGTTGTGATCCAAGTTGGCATCTGGGCTCCTTTGATATCAGAAACAGGATTAACTACAGATTGATATATGTATTGCCTAGGATATCAGGTGTGCGTTTAGACGTGGAGCCAGGAACATGGGGGGGACTGCCTTCCTTTGGAGGGACAGCTGTTATAAAGGAAATGACACAGCCCTTGAAGACCCTGAGGCTGGAGAATCACTTTGGGAAGCAGATCTGCTCCATCTGTCTCTGAGTCTCTCTCTGACTCACCTTTATCACCAGGCCTCCTATGATGTCTTAAGCATTTCTCTCTTGGGGCTGATTGTTCTCATAGATATGCACAGGCTCTGCCCTTGGACAATACAGAGGGCTCCTGCAGTGACAGTTGCTCAGTTCCAAAGATTTCTTCAGATTACGTCTGAACACCAAGTGCCAAGACACATTTGCTCTCAGAATATACTGAAATTGTGTCTGAGAAACAAAATATTGCATATGATACGTTTAGTCATACATATACACATATGTAAATATATATAACATTCAATTAAATTTTGGAATTTTGTATTCTATAGCCTGTCATTTTCATTAGAGGTGTGTTCTAATGGGAATGTTCTTCCTTTTTTCTTTTAATGTTTTAGTGCTGCCAACTGTCCCTATTCAGAAATCAATTTGAATAAAGACCGAATTTTCCCAGACCGCTTAAGTGGTGAGATGCCTCCAGCTAGTCCATCATTTCCAAGAAATAAAAGGGCAGACACAAGTGAAATCTCTTCATCTCCTGAAGTCAGGTAATTAAAGTGATAATATTAGTGTTGTTTAGAAGTACTCTGGTTGAAGGAGGTTTTCTATCTCAGATGTTTTATGTTCTCTGGTTATCTTTTCTCAGACATTATTGAAAATGTATTTGATTTAATGTAAAAGGATGATGGAGATCAGTAATGGACTTAAAAAAATTAGGCAGAGGGTTTTTAAAAGCATATCTAATCAGACAGGCTTAATTCTTACTTGTGCCTTTTCTGGTTGAACTTTTTTGGCGTTAGGAGTTTAGAAATTCCAGTCATTATACTGCATGCCATTCTGTGAAGATTTTTGTGAAGACTATACATTATTTCTTTTTCATTCTAAGTACTTGCATATGTGTGACTTCTTTTATTTATTAAGATGTTAATTGCACTACATTTGACCCTTGAATGACATGGAGGGTTAAGGGTACTGACCCCTGACTCAGTGAAAATCTAAGTACTACTTTTAAGTTCCCAAAAACTTAACTAATAGCCTAATGTTGACTGAAAGCCTTACTGATAACATAAACAGTTGCCTAACAAATATTTTGTACGTCATAGATATCGTATATGGTTTTCTTACAATGAAGTAAACTAGAGAAAAGAAAATGTTATTAAAATCATAAAGAAGAGAAAATACATTTACAGTAGTATATATAATTTATTGGAAAAAAAATTCATGCATAAGTGGACCTGCTTAGTCCAAACCCATGTTGTTCAAGGGTCACCTATATGAGCTCATTCAGTTTTGATTTCACTCGTAGAGTTGAGTTGGAATGTTAAGACCAGTGGATTATTAGGTAAATAATAAGAACTAGATTTTGTTTGATCTTTAAATAAAAGGTGTGTGCCCTTCCAGTAGCTGAGGATACTACAAAAAAAAAGAGCAGATTAGTGGAAATATATTCCTTAGTGCTTAGGTTTTGGGAGTTTCTTTTATGGAGTATTTTACTTATTTATTTACTTAAGATTTATTTATTTGAGAGAGAGAGAGAGAAAATGCATGCACATGTACATGAGCAGGGGGCGGGGCAGAGGGAGAAGGAGTCCTCAGCAGACTCCGCACTGGGTGCAGAGCCTACCTCAGGGGGATCCCAGAACCCTGAGATCATGACCCAAACTGAAATCAAGAGTTGGATGCTCAACCAACTGAGCCCCGAGGCGCCCCTTTCATGAGTATTTTAAATCCTAAGGCAACATCATTCTCTATTTAAGTATTTTATAACTTCCATTCTTATGGATGAGCCAGGTGGACATTTGAATTAATTAATCTGATTCTAAATTCATAGCAATGCTATTGGAGTCCTGGCATTTCAGGTCTCACTATCCTTATAAAAAAGTAATTTTATCGTATGGATGGGGTGAGCTGTAACTTCTTTAATTATTAACCACAGGAAGATGATTTTTTTTTTTTTACCCTTAAAACTATGACTAATGTAACATAAACTCATTTTCCCCGACTCAGCACTCCAAAATGAGGTCATACCATGTGAGGAAATTTACTTTAAGACAAATAAAGTACTAATTCATATAGTAATAGTTATAGATGCAGAGTTCATTGACTCTGACTCACAAGGTGGTTAAGACTGCCTAGCGTTTAGATTTCAGAAGCCAAGATACTATTTAAAATATCAACAGAAGATTCTGAGGAGCAGGCAGGCCTATCTCACAGGCTTTTCACTCACCTTCTGGGCTCCAGGCCAGACTCCCAGGACCAGAGTTTCCTCACAGCAGAATCTCCTTGGGATGATTTCCTAGGGTCTTCTTTAACTCAAAATTTATGTAAAAAAAAGCTGTAGTGGTTTTGACCATTCCAGTGACCGGTCTTCTCTGAGGTGTGATCATGGTTCTTCATGTAATCACCCAGGATTTAGGGAACAACCACAGACATTTTTAGTTTTCTCTATAACATATCACATATGTTTCACATCTAAATAGTTTTCTATGTCATAGATTTTTCACCCATACTCTCTTTTGAGTCAGTGAATTCTGACCTGTCATTACTTTGTGTGACTGAATACTTAGACTTCTTTGTATTAAGGTCAGTTTCTTTAGGTGATCTGCTTTCCTTTTGTAAGTGAGTGTTCCATTATTCATGGTTTTAGAAACTGTTTGGATTTCTTCATCTTCCCAGATTTACTGTTTTTATTTTTTATTTTTATAATTAAAAAGTAAATGAAAGATTTGATTAGTTCCGTGCAAGGGAAACACGAGGGAGATATCAAAATGCCCCTCAATTTTTAAGATGAACATTTTTTTTCTCACTGTATTTTTTACGCAGCAGTATATGTAAGAGATGATTGCAGACATTTTGATGTTGCAACCTAAATGCTTCATTAGGCATACTTGAAAACACAGTATGGGGGCGCCTGGGTGGCTCAGTGGGTTGGGGCCGCTGCCTTCGGCTCGGGTCATGATCCCAGGGTCGTGGGATCGAGCCCCATATCGGGCTCTCTGCTCTGCGGACAGCCTGCTTCCTCCTCTCTCTCTCTGCCTCTCTGCCTACTTGTGATCTCTGCCTGTCAAATAAATAAATAAAATCTTAAAAAAAAAAAAAAAAGAAAACACAGTATGTTCCAAAATAACACAGATTGATTTACTCTTTAAAAATTTTAATTTCTTCCTTAATATTTTTGAAAATTGACTTAGGATTACCTTTTTCTACTGCAAGCAGTCACTGGTTCTCCCAGCAATCCCAAAGGCACTGGGTATTTTAGATATGAACGATCACGAGGTGCCAACATAGTAAATGTGAACAGATACAAGAAAGGCTGTTAATGAAAATATGTATCTGATGAAAAATGCTTGATAATGGTTGATTTAAGGTAGAATTAACAGGGTAGAAGTTGGCTGGCTTCTCTGCTCTAAGTGAATCTGTGTGAACATATTTAATATTTTTTTCATTTCATAAGTAAATATAAAATTTTTGGATTGTTGATTTCTTTCACCTGGACTTAGGAAGAACTAGTGAGCTGTGCAAAGCTCTGAGAGCAGTGACTACTAATAAGCCCTCAGTAAATGTTAGTTTGTATTAATGGGACAAGAGGAATAGGTTACCTGCACGGCATTCTTTTATTCTGGCGGAGCAAAGGAAAAGCTGGCCCATTTCTTTCTTTCCTTTTTTTTTTTAATTTATTTTTTCTCACCATAGCACATATCCTCCCGAATATCTGTCACCCAGCCACCCCATCCCGCTAACCCCCATCCCCTTCAGCAACCTTTAGTTTGTTTCCTGAGATTAAGAGTCTTTAATGGTTTGTCTCTCTCTCTAGTTTAATCTTGTTTCATGTCTTTAAATATAGCATTGAAGACAGTTCTCACAATACCAGATTATGTTCTCTCTCCTTTTCTCATATCTGTTACATACGTGGATAGAATTTTCCATTCAGGTTTTAACGCATTTTCCTTGCATCCTTTGTAATAATTTACTAAATTTGGTAGCCAGACTCTACTGGGTTTTTTTTTTGGTAATACACTTTAGGACAGCAAGAGACCGTTTGTCCCCCCAGAAGTAGACCCTGAGACAAAGATTCAGTTGCAGGTGGCTTATTTGGGAAGTGAGTAAGACCTCAGTGGGGGAGTGAGGAAGTGAGCCGGGGAAAGGGAGACCGCCCATGAAAGCTTTGTTGTCACACTGATTACCACTGTGGACAGCAGGGACACAGTCCTGCTGCAACCACTCTTGGAGTCTGTGTAAAACACACAGTCTCAAAGTTTGCCCACCGTGGGGCTGAAGGAGCGGAGCTATTTAAACAGCGGTTACCTTCAGTCCCAGAGCAAGCTGCCAGGGGAGGAACACACAGTAATTTCCCGGCACATCAGCCCAGTTGCACACCGAGCAGCCAGAGCCCAGGTTAGTTCTTCAGGGAGGCGGAGTGGGAAAGACTGTGGAGCTGGCGCCATGGCTGAAGGGCAGTGCTGTCCAGCAAACACGAGCTGGGCATTGACTGCAGCTTCTCTGCTACTCTTCACCACCCCCTCCTTCACCTGTTTCAGATGCCAGAGGGTCACCAGCATTGCTTTTGATCTGGAAGCTGACACAGCCAGGCCAGATAAAGTAACAATGCAAGGAATGTGTATATCCTTTTCAGACCTCCACCATTATTGTAAGGGCAAGTTGGCAGGCCACCTGCTCAGGCTGTGTGTGGGGACAACTAATGTTCCACAACAGTAGCTCCTAGACTTTGCATCAGATTCCTAGGGACCTTCTAAGAATTCAGATTTGGGGGCCGGGGCCAGCCCCACCAGAATCTTCCAGGCAAGAACCTAAGAGTATGCATTTAAAAATTTGTTTCTTTGTCCCGGCTTGACACTTGCAGTGATTCTCCATTACTCCTGAGATGAAGACCATAATTCTGAGCCTGGCCTGGAAGGTCCTGTGTTCTCTGGCCCCTCCTGCCCATCTCTGCCAGGCTTATTTTTTAAACTTAATGCTTTAACCACTGTGGTTCTCAGACATCCTTTGCACTCTGCCTAGAGCCTGCAGGCCTGCCATCAGGTTCACTATCATTCCCCTGGGGAAGCTTTATCTGATCTGCTGGAGTATAGTTCAGGTTCTTCATTATGTTCCTTCACAGCACACATCCTAATGCCGCTGACGGTTTCGTGTATATACTTCTGAGTCTGTGTACTTTGCTTGACAGTAAGCTCCATGAGGGCTGGGGCCACATCTTCTCTGGTTTTCTGAGACACCCCAGCACAGAGCATGCTACCTGGCCCCCAGTAAGGATGCAAGGTGACCTTGAAACATCCACCAGCCTTCAAGGGAGACAGATCAGTTATATAATCTAAGAGGCAACTGCCTCTTAGTATAACAAAAAGTATAAACTTTTTGTTCTGATGGAACAGCTACATTCTTCAATGTTGTAAGGTCTCCACACTGGGTATCTATTAAATGACTGGCATACATACTGGAACTCTTTAATAAATTTGGCAGTGCTTCCCAAAATGCTGTTGTTTTAATTCCTGTCCCACAGAGGAAATGCTGCCTTTTTCATTTTCCACAGGAAATGAAATTTTTATTTCATATACTGCGAAACGACAGCATTTATATGGCAAAGGGAGTGAATGGGGCCACCTCTTATGACCAGATGGGGGCACTTGTAAGCAAGGACTCAGGGAATCCTGGCTGGAGCTCTGCCCCACATTAAGATGGCTTCCCTGTGAGTCCTTTTGTAGGTGTGTTAAATATTCGGATCTGTTTTCCTACAGCAATATGTCAAACCCAAAATGATGGTTGGGTTATGAGTGAATTCCTAATGTGTATTTAGATAGAAATGTGAGTCTACAATCCTTTTCCAGTTAGCCATTGATTCCTCAGATGTGTAGAGAGTGTCTGCGTTGTGCCTCCTGTTTTCATTGAGATGTTTCCCTCACTTGGGAGAGAAACAGCAGTGTCCCTGCCCTCACAGCACTCCTCGCCACAAGATGGTGAGGCAGGGGCTTTCCCAGTCTAGTCAGGGGCGAACTTTTCCCAGGGACTGGGAACCTGAAGTCTCTGCATGTCTACCACTGAGTAAAAGTATGTGTATATTTCCGCTATATCTTAATAAACCTGGGTTTCAAACTTTATTTTGCATCAGACTCATCAGATGTTTGTTAAAATGTAGCTTTCAAAGTACCATCTCCAGAGTTAACGGATTCAGGAAGTATAAGGTGCATCCCAGTTCATTTTTAACAAGGATGGGGGCCTTTTGAGTGCAAGTGATCTATACACTAGGCTTAGAGAATTATTATTCAGTATAAAGACCCCTCTCTGGAGTAATAATTCACAGTGTGTTACCCATCAGAGAACATCGGCATCTATCCCACATAGGCTCATTTTCGTGAAATCTACCCTACAGCTGCTTGCAATTGTGTTTCTAAATTAGGTGCTATCTCTATTAAAAATCGTGGAATGAAAAAAAAAATCGTGGAATGCTCTAAGCTCCCATGTTGTTTAAGCCTGCTTAGACATAACCACAGAAACACAGTAAAGCATGTTTTAAATATCTGCTAAATGCTTGTGTTACCTTGCAAGGCAAAAGCCCATTGCTAATCTAAAGCCAGTGAAAAATTTCAGTCCTGTTCAGCTCATTATAGGCCATTAAAATGGCTTCTCAAGTTGTAGGACCAGTGTGTTTCTGCTCAGAATTACAGAGAGCAGTTGTAGGAATTGCAGCTATTAATCTGATTTATATTTCTAGGATGAATCTGATTTGCCAGTCACTCCAAGAGCTAGTCTGCACATTTGAGGAGGGCTCTCTTAAACAGATGGGAACACAAGCTAACAGAAATATGAAACTATAAGCATATAAAAATCTCTTTACTTTGCAGAACTGCAGGATCAAAGAGAGTAACATTAATTTAGAGCCAGAAGTTCTAAAAGATTACAAGTGCTAATTAAGAATCTTTTGGAACTTTGTTTTGCTTTTTGAGGCTTTCTGAGCCTAAGGGTTTGCTGTTGGTGATTGGAAAAGTCCCTTTTGATGACTAGGCATTACCTGCCCATGTAAAGCCTGTTTCCTCTGTCAGCAGGCTGCCAGATATGGATCAGGAGTGGTGCAAGTTTAAAAATATTCCAGCTCTTGGGAACCTGAGTCAAATCTGTGTGGTTGTTTGTGTGCACCAAAGAGAAGCTCAGTTTTAGTTAAAACACTCACAGTTCTCTCTTTTTTTTTAAGATTTCATTTATTTATTTGACGGAGCGGGATCACAAGTAGGCAGAGAGGCAGGCAGAGGGAGAGGGGGAAGCAGGCTCCCCACTGAATGGTGAGCCCAATGCGGGGCTCGACCCTAGGACCCCAAGATCACAACCTGAGCCGAAGGCAGAGGCCCAACCCACTGAGCCACCCAGGCACCCCAACACTCAGAGTTCTTATGCCGACCACTGGGACACCAAGGCAATCATTCAGAGCATAAAGAAGAGTTGACTCTGTTGTTGTATGTCTGTGAAGTCGGGGGAACAGTACTGAACCGGGTCTTATCCCCTTGAACAGCACTAATTCCTGGCTCAGATGACTCTTTTCTATATAGTGGAAAAGCCCATGACGTCTGTTTACTTTTCTTTGACAACATGAAAGCCATGCAGTCTTGCTCTTCTCATAATATGTGGTCTTTGTTCTCCAATGCTCACCTCATTGGTTAGGGCTTTGCATTTTATAAGAGGATTGATCAGTTAATTGCCGAATTAGTTTTTCTGAGGGGGTCTTTCCTTGGCATTTGATAATGTCCACTGTTTTGTCTCATTGTATTACTTTTCTTCATTAACATATGTTCCTTATGCTAAATGCTAATTTAATGGGTTTATTAATCAAAATGTTTTCTTTTTAGACATTAGATAAATTGTAAACCATGTTCCCCTCCCTTAGGCCATGTTTATGAAGACACTATTAAAACTCAGTGCTAGGGGTGGCTGGGTGGCTCAGTCATTTAAGCATCTGACTCTTGATTTCGGCTCAGGATGTGATCTCGGAGTTGTGATCTCGGGTTCCTGAGATTGAGCCCCATGTGGGTCTCTCCGCTCAGTGGGGAGTCTGCCTCTTTCTCTCTCTCTCTCTCTCTGCCCCCACATGCATGCACTTGTTCTCTCTCTCTCACTCCCACCTCCCTCCTCTCTCTCTCTCTCTCTCTCTCTCTAAAATAAATAAATAAACCTTTAAAGACTATTCAGATGTTAACCATAGACATAAACGTTTTAATCTCACTTGTTTCATTTGCCATCTTTTCGGAGTCCTTTTGAAGAGGCTGTGCGTGCACGCACTCCTCTTCATTTGTGGGAGGCATTTGGAGATACCTCAAGTAATCTTTTATAATTCCTCTAAAGTATAAATCCTGAGATTCTCTTTCTTGGATTTTTTTTTTTTCCTGTGAGTGACCTCAGCCCAGAAATTTAGCAAAAAAGAAAAAAAAATTTGCTGGGGGCATGCAAAAATGACCTTTTCACATTCAAAACAGAAATGCCTTTATTTTTTATAGGGCCCTCAGCCCTCGCTACTGCAGTCACTGTGTTGCCTCTTGTTACGAGGGAATACAGGTAACTTTTTAGCTCTAACAAAACCCCTGTGCAACTAGAATGAGCTCTGCTGGAGAGAGAAAGAGAAGGTGGGGTTATTTCAAGCTAAGAGCCAAACCAGACTCATGCTGGATTTTGAGGTATAGCTGAAATCCCTGAATTGAAGCAAAGTAATTGTTTCACATTTTTTCAATGTTGTTTTTAACATACTCGGGACTAATGGAAGGATAATTGTCTAGGAATTGTTTTTAAATGAAAAATAAGCAAACTTGAAGAAATGTAGCAATTTGCATTCAAATGTATCCTGTTGCTATGTATTTACCCTTCTGATGTTTATTTTGCTAATAATTACCACAAAGTATATTTAGAGTAAGATAGTAAGACATCTAGAGCATGATACATAATTACAGAGAAAAAGAGGATGCTGACTCATATAAGGAATACATTTTTGCACCTGAGTGGATTCCACTGTCTTAATTAAAAGCTTAAAGAGTATTCCTGAGTAAGGTTCTAGCTGTGGCTATATTTCAATTCAGACTAAAGAAATGTTGAAATAAATTGGTATTTGAAAATTCTAAAACCTCAAGAGAATTCACTGTATTCCTGGTCCTTTTCTAGGGGTTTTTTACCCGAATTAGCTCACTTAATCTTCACAGTGCCTTATGTGGGGCTAGGTGCTGTTATTACATCACCATTCGAAAATGTAGAACCTCTCTTGGTTACAGATTACACAGCTAGTCAATAGCAGACCCAGATTACAGCCCTGGCCATCTGGTTGCAGTCTGGCTCATAACTTTTTCTAAAAGCTGTTTTAAAACTTGAAGAAAACAGGTGACAGTGGGTGATTTTATCCCAAAATGTAAGTAATTCTTAAATAGTAGAAGCTGCCATTGATTATGCTCCTGCTTCTGTGTCTAGCTGTGGGCAGCATTTTCTATTCATTATTTTATTGAATCCTCAAAATGCCGGTGAGGAAAAGGATTTATTACCCTCATTTTACAGATGATGCAGCTGGGAAGTAGGGAAGTTAAGTAACGTGCTGAAGATCATTTAGGACTAAGTAGCAGAACTGATGTTGGATCAG
Organism: Taxidea taxus jeffersonii; assembly: GCA_003697995.1. Classification (NCBI taxonomy): domain Eukaryota; kingdom Metazoa; phylum Chordata; class Mammalia; order Carnivora; family Mustelidae; genus Taxidea; species Taxidea taxus. Next base: position 5,390 of record ML105737.1, on the reverse strand, counting down.
GGTCTGCTCACTTCCAGAAACCATCTATGTAACCACTCCATGCTCTGATTCCCTATACCCCTGCCCCCTGCTCCTTCCTAAGTGAAATTGTTGGCATTGGAAAGTGTTGCTCAAGAGGAGAAAATAGAGGTGTTTTTATGTTCAGCAAAACTGTACTACTAAAACAACATCAAAGTACTTGGTTGTCTTTTTTTAAAAGAGAATCTGTCAAGAAGCATATTGGTACCATGTTCCAGAGTGTATTATAAAGTTATCACAGAGTTGGAGCATTCTGATATAAACATTTTTTTTTTTTGTCTATAATTGGAAGACCTGTGCAGCCAGAAAAACTCTGTGCTTAGGAAATTGAAAATTCAAAGATTTCATTTTTGTGCAGAGAAAGAGACCCATCATGGCACCCCCTGAGTAAGAATTGGCTATGAAACTCCTCACCTTGTAGGAGGGAGAGATATTGGTTGCCCAAATGAGAAACCAATTTTTATTTTAAATTAATTTTTTTTAAAGATTTTCTTTATTTATTTGACAGACAGAAATCACAAGTAGGCAGAGAGGCAGGCAGAGAGAGAGAGGAGGAAGCAGGCTCCCTGCCGAGCAGAGAGCCCGATATAGGGCTCGATCCCAGGACCCTGGGATCATGACCCGAGCTGAAGGCAGAGGCCTTAACCCACTGAGCCACCCAGGCGCCCCCCAATTTTTATTTTAAATTAAAATCAAAACAAGTAAGAATGAGTCAGATTCTTCATGCCCGACCTTGTCACTAGAAGACAGGTAGACTGTATCCTGGAGAAATGCAAGGGTAAAAACCAGCTGATAATTAAATTTGATTATGGATTTTGGTGTCAGTAAGACCTGGTGCTATACTTGTCCTACAAATTTGACATTATCCTCTTAAGTTTTACTGGCTATAGGAACAGAATCTTCTTCCAGCAATTATTATGAAACACTGGACATGTAAAGATCTCAGCCAGCCTTTGGTGCATAGTATGTTCTTGTAAGTTTTCTTATTGTTAACTGCTCCCACATTTCTGGATGTGCTTAGTTAGGGTCTGCTCTCTCCAGTGGTTCTGTTCATCCATCTATTTTATAACACTTGTTCTAGTAGACTGCTCAGGTGGCCCCACTGCCCCACCCCTCCAACTTCCTAGCTCAATGAAATACCATGTAGAACCCCCTAGGGGTTTAGTCACTTTTAATTTTAAGGAATTAGCAGAATCAATCTATTAATTGGAAATGAAACATTTGTAGACATTTCTTCTAGAGTCCTTTATTTGGATTGTGTTTGGCAAAGATAAATATTCATGTTTATATATTCCCAAGTTTATATGGGTTCAGTGTAATGACATACCATGAGTTGCAGTAGGGGAAATAGAAACTGAACAAGCTTCTATAATGCAGCTATATAAATAATAGAAAAACAGATGGCTTCCATTTTGCTTCTCTGGGGATGGATTACAGCAGATTCAGTCCTGAAGAAACTTTTTGGGTCAGAGGTCTTCTTTTCTTTTTTCATTTCCATTCTCTCCAATCAGATGGTCCTTTTCTTACATTTCATGGGATAAATCATTGACATTGTATTTGGGCATAAGAATACAATAGGACTTGGCTCATATTTAAGTCTTCTACCTTTATTTTAATAAAACTTACTTTAAAGGAATGTTGTGCTTTATTAAAACCACAAAGATGTGAAACTGTTAATAGTGGACAGTTCTGATCATGAAAATGAAGATGTTTGAAAAATTCTGAGACTTAATTTTAGCCTTTGATCTCAGTTTGTCTTTTTTTTTTTTTTCAATTTTCCTTTTAACCATTCATTAAAGCTTTTAGGAAATCTACAATAACTAATTAGGAATTAGTTGCCAACTTTAGTTGTATCACTGTAATATGACTTTTTTCTCATATTAAGATAGTTGTGCATAACAGCTTTTCAGTAGTCAAAACACTGGGATAGATTTGTGGACTCAGAATATTATTTCTAATTTAATATTAAACAAGTTCAGAAGATCATAAAAGCTAATTTTAACATAGGAAGCTGATTTTAGTGTGTTGTAATTACCACGTATAATTTCAGCACAGTTTTTACAGAGAAGACAGCTTTCAATTAATGTCATTTCAGTTAATGTCCTTCTCCAGTTATCAGTGATTTTCTTATTTCTTCCCCACATTTCCATCTCTCCACATTTTATGGAAAAATGATTATCTCTCCATAATCATTTAATTGGTTACACTTGGAAGAAGATATGTTTATATTTTGCGTTAACAGTGGTTTGTCCCCATTCTCAAATAAGCAAGTTTTTTTCAGCATTTGTGATAAGTTGTTTTTAGTATGAACTTATTAGCCAGGGAGTACTGATCTCAATGAAATTTCACATGTGTCCATGGAAATGCTCTTTCTAAGAAGCAGTGAACATGTATTTGTGGCATACTTACTGTGTTTGAATTGTTGTATTAAATTATCATCATTCAAATGGAGAATAAATTAGTGCCTTTGTAATTAAGACCACACAGCTTCTTTATATTTTGTTGGGGTATTTGGTTTCAAATGTGCTACCTATTTTCTTAAAACTTAACAGTGGAAGTATGATCTGGATCTTTCAGAAACTCAGGATATATTTATAAAGGCGACAACACATGAGAAACAGTAGGACATCATAAATGCAGAGTATTATAAGGCATTGAAGTGTGTAAACCAGGGATCATAATCTCGACAGTACCAGGAAATTGAAGATTGGGATGTATTTTAAACTCTGGGAATGGAAAAATTAGGTCGAAAAATTTTAAATACTTGAAATTTAGCTTTAAAGAAAATAGAAGTAGTCTGTGCTTGGTTCCCTTTAATGCCATTTTTGTCCCTGACTTAAGGGTAAAGCTGTGAATTAAGATCGTAATGATTCCATTGCATTTTAGAGCATTTCAGCATGCTTAGATTAGTATCGGGTCGTTCCTGGTCAAAAAGAGTTGGAATCAGTTCAGCCTACACATTTGACCTGATTAAGCCAGGAAAAGCTTCCTAGAATTGAGTTTGATGCTCCTGGGCCAATCTCAGCCTCAAGCCCAAATCCCAGAGCTGAGTATAGTATAAATGCTACTTGATTAAATGGTCTGGACTTTCAAAATATTTTCTTTCCTTACATTGTAGCTTTACTGTACTGTAAAGTAAAATTCTTCATGAATACATGTCCCAGTGTGAAGTTGAGTTATTTGATAGCTGAATTTGCTAGAAGAGTTCACCTTAATAACATTCTTAGCTTTAAAAATTTCCTTTCTGAACTGTAAATGAAAATTGGTAATGAAGAAAATGGATGTCTATAGATGTTATTAGTAGGAATTGCTTCTTCGTAGAACTGAAAATCCTTTCTAACATTTTAGTGGTGTCATGTGTTTTTACGTTGTTTTGTTTTGTTGGTTTTCTAAAGTTTCAAGTTTTTATTTAAATTCTAAGTAGTTAACATATTAGTTTCAGGAGTAGAATTCAGTAATTCATCACTTACCTGTAACGGTTGCTGAGATGCAGTGCTGAACTATCCTTTAAAGTGCATCTATTACAGAATATTGATACACCTGTGTTTCTCAGAGACCAGCATGCTGATGATGTCAAGGAGGACTTTGAAGAGAGGACAGACAGTGAAATGAGGACGTCGCAGGAAGCCAGAGGTAGCCATAATAATCTCATCGTATTGATGGATATTACTATTAATACTCAACAATCAGAACTTGACTAGAGTATAGCAGCCACTTCTGTATTAAAGATAAACTTCATTTAGTTGGTTTGTTCTGTTATTACAGGCTCTAAAAGTTTATTGTTCAGGATAAAGATATAGTTGACCTTGTGCAATGTGGGTTTGAACTGTGTAGGTCCACTCACACACAGCTTTTTTTTTTTTTCAATAACTACAGTAAAGTCCTATAAATGTATTTTCTGTTCTTTATGATTTTCTTAATAGTGTTTTCTCTAGTTCACTTTATTGTAAAAATAGAGTATGTGATACATATAATAAGTGTTAACTGGTTAGGTTATTGCTGAGGCTTCTGGTCAACAATGGGCTATTAGTAGTTACATTTGGGGGGAATCAAAAGTTATACAGATTTTCCAAAAAAAAGTAAAAAGTTCTACACAGACTTTTGACTGTGCAGAGGTTGGTGCCTCTAACCCTTGCATCGTTCAAGGTCAACTATAGTATGTAATTCATAGTGATATGGATTCATCTGTGACTTATATTTACAGTCTCTTTCACATATCTGTGCAATATTATATATAAAATTTGGGCAACATTCTATTTGGTTCTTGTGATGTATTTTCTATGGTATTGTTGATGTCATTTCCTTCATATGTTTAAAACTCACCTCAGAATGTATATTGAAATCCAAATGGAATTACTGTGGTCTTAGTCTAATACCACAGAATGAAAAGAAAGTCATTTGAACAAATGTTTAAAGTTGTATTGGAGAAAGTGTTTTGTCTTCCATCTTTGCTAAAAACACATTACAGTGGCTTAACTAAGTAATGAAGTTGTACTGACTGTTGGTATGGATTGTATTTATGACTTACACATAGTTATTATTTTTTTATGAGAAAATGTTAGCCTGATTGGGATTTTAATGATCTCCCTGGAGGCTTTGCTTTTTCATGTGTATTTTTTGCTTTAGATTATCATATGAGATTTGAGAATGGCACCTAAGGACTGTTTGCCTGCAGTGCCCTGTTCCATAAGGGATGGTTTGATTTCCATATCTGATTTTTAGAAAGCAGTAACCTGTGATTATTTTAAAGGTTACATTCACTGCTGTCTTCAGCATGTTCTGTTGTGTTTAATTTAACACCACGTACAAACCCTACAGATGGCCAGGGTTTGAATCCCTGCTCTGCCACCTGCTCGCTGTGTGAGTTTGGACATGTCACTGAACACCTCTCCTTGCTTCTAGTTCCTTATCTACCCAGAAGCGTAATGGTGGTAACTCCCTCCTCAGGTTGTCATGGCGATTAAGTGCTTCTGTAAGTTGTTTCAAACTGTGCCTGGCACATAATAAGTGCTGTGCAGGTGTTTGATTATTTTAAATGTTTTTGGCCATTTAGAAAGAAAGAAAAACATTTATGAGGATTTTGTCATCAAGGTATATTGGACTCTCAGACAAAGGTCTCTCTGATGAGGGTCTTTTTGTAAATGGTGGTTAGGATCACAGCCTTCATTCCTCTCAGGTCTCCACCACTCACCAGTGGTGCAGCTCCCTCTGGGCTTCAGTTTCCTCCTGTGTAAGATTAATGTAGTCCTACCATAACCATGTCATTAGCTTATCGTGAGGATTAAATGCCCCAGTAGCTGAAGTATTAGCTTGTGGTAGTAGTAGAATAGTAGTATTGTGGAAGAAGTATTTATTGCATGAAATTCTCTCAT